>JAADVW010000880.1:0-13522 GCA_023335875.1 Elongisporangium prolatum
CTGGTAGCGCTGGATAAACTGTGGCCGATTGATGGGCCAAACGTCTTGAGCATTACTGTATGCAGCTCCAGGAATGGAGAGATCGAAATGAAAGCAGAGTGTTCGGGGAAAGTTTGGTGGAGAACTGCACGCATTCTCAACGTAAGTTATAGCAAACACTCCTTCAAATAGGACATTAAATACCTTTGAGGTCGGAATCAAAGCCAAAACCAACTTTCAGATGCGTCTTTGATGTGAGCAATCGATGGAGGAAGGTACCAAACAGGTACACGTTGTCCTGTCATGCAAACTTTTATCAGCGAAGCACACTAATAAGCATGGACGAGACGCACTTACATGCAAGGCAAGCAGGTCAATGATAAAGACACGTTCAAATGACGCAATTTGCAGGATACTGGCTACAACAGAAGTGGTGACGGCTCCTGTTGCAGCCGCGATCTTTGACGTCGTAGGCTTCCACTCAACATCAAGACCCACAATACACATTGGTCCAGAGTCAGATGGTGCGATATCGTCTTCGTCTTTAAAGAAGTAATCCATCGCTTCCTGTATGAGGCACTCGTTGTCACAGAACAAGATCGATTTGCTGTCAATTGAGAGTTCCAGGAATCCCTGCAACGCTCCACCAAAACCCGTAGACGCAAAAGTACTGATGGAAGGTCCTCGGTTTGCGATTTGACAGACGTCAGCTTGAAAATCAGCAATGCCCATGCGTTGAGCAAGCTGCGTTGCGCATCTGATCTCTCCAGCCAGCACCAATTGGTCAAGCAAAAGCTCTTGCAACGATATGTCACTGCCCACAAACGTCATTGCGATCTTCCACTGCCGCTTTTCAATGAGCTTCATGAGTCCATCGCGACTGTACAGCGTATCTACACAACTCAATGGATTGCAACACAGAAACGCATGAGCTATGACCACTTGATCGCAATCTTATGGAAGACGCTCACCAATATCTGGGTATTCCTGCTGCAGACTGAAGTTGTACACGATGCGATGCGCCTACAAATACGATTTCAAAGTCTGTCGGCAGATCAGTCACGATCACAAGAAAGCCATGCGGTCATACTCGCTTCAGTTCGCTGAGCTCAATCGCTTGATCCACCAGCGTCTTGGCCAGTTCTGTTCACATTATAGTCAGCACACAAAGCGAACAGACTGGTGTACGCATTATTGCTATAGTCTTCCATACCTTTGGAGTCTTCTTGTTCAAAGGTGCGCACTAGCAACTCAGCAGAGGCCCAGTCCTTGGAGTGCGCCATGGTCTGGATCATGGATGTGAACGACCAGTCCACACTGGCGAACGTGCTGCAGAGCTTGATCAGCGCAGAGTAGTTTCTGGTCTGCAGCAAATTCTCAGCAGAGGCTCGAACGAGAAACTGATCCATGTGAGTCATCTGAAACAGTTCTAGGATCTCTACTAGCAGCTTCTGGTCCTGTAGTCATCATACAGTCAAGGTGAGGAGTAGTTTACCATAGAAAGGGATTAGCCTGGACGTACCACTGCTTCTACGTGTGCGAGTCCATTCGTGCAGAATGCTTCAAGGTCTGTATTGAGTCGGCCTTGCTCACGACAGACGGCTGAATGGGATTCATCTGCAAGCGATACTTTGCTTAGCGCATTCACGAGCAGAAACGCCAGAGGCGTCTTGGGCTGTGAGCTCTTGGCTTTCTTCTTGCTCTTCTTGCCGTTTGGTTTGTCTGCTGGGGCGACTGGAGACGCCATAGACTCTGTAGCTGCTGTATTGGCCACTGGAGGCTGTTCTGGAGCTGCCAGAAGCAGTACAACATGCACCATAAACGCCCAGAACCCATGCGGAGCTGAGTTGCTCAGGCGTTCGCACACGTCGCACAGAGAGCCCTCGATCGTCAGGAACCTGTTGCCGCCTCTCGTGGCCTTGGGGTCGTAGAAGGCTGCATGCAGATGCACCACCCACTGCTGTGCTACATCAATGAGTTCCTCCTCCTGAGACGCCTGCCAGCGCAGGAAGCTCGTCTCGAGCGTGGCTTGCAGCATCAAATACTGTACACTGCACCTATTTCGTGATTTATGGAAATACTCGGCCTTTTATTGTAAATATCTTGAGAGGATAGAACAAAGAATTTCCTTCATTCGTCAATCATGAGCGAAAAGAGAATGCTCAAGCTCTTTTGTCTTCCTGTGGGATTGGGAATCAATGCGTTCTCTGTTATCGTCCCGTCTAATGCTACAGTCCACGGATAGAAGAATGCGATATCAGCATCTCCGTCGTCGTTGTCCAAGAACATCCCAGCTCATCGTTTGAGAGTGTACCAAGTCAAGCAAAGAGGCAACACGAATGCAGGATAGCTGGATGCTGAGCGCGATGACGTCATGAGACTCATTGATCATAGTGAATCCAATGATATTCGCAAGAAATATATCACAAGAAGTCTGACGACGGCAGAATTTCCCGTTCTGGGCCAGTAAGCGCCTGTCCACGACCAAATTTCCCTTGAGCAATTTTTCGGGTGCTGAAGCAACCACGAGTTATCAACAAAGTCTTCGTCTATGAGCGAATGTATTGTAGATCTGCCATCATAAACGCCTTGGCATTACAGCGAGAGCAGCGAGTAGTTATCATGTCTTCACCTAGCTCCATGACGCCACGGACTCAGTGTCAGCCATTTCCACTTTAGTGACACTTAGGTTCGCTTTTCCTTCAACCTACTTTTGAATCGTACTTTACGGAATATGCGACGGTAGCCGTGCCATCTCACTCCGCCGCTTCCAGTCAAGTCTTCTCCCTCAATCGGTCATCATGGACGGAAGCCAAGGTGCGTGTCTCTCTCTGTCTCTCCGCCGCTGAGTGGCCCCAGCAGCTGTCTATTGGCGCTCGGATCCTCAAGCTCATTCTCCCTCTGTGTCGTACAGAAAAGAAGTCGTCATTGAACGTCTCGGCCAAAGCGTTCTCCTTTAATCCAACGGCCTCGACGTGGACGCCGCCGGCGTACGCTGCCCCGCCAGCTCCTCCAGCTCCTCCTGCCTTCAACCCCGTCATGCCGGTGCCCAAGAAGGGCGCGGCAATCGGCATCGCTGCTCCTGCGGCCCTCACGCCGGCGTCGCCTAAAGTCCAGTCCCCCAAGGCGGCCCCCGCTTCGCCCGTGAAGACGCCTGCTTCGCCTGTCAAGTCTGCTGCTGTGGAGCCCAAGACGGAGGAGTCTCTGGAGGAGAAGGTCGAGAAGGTGGATTTGAACGCCGACGACGATGAGGAGGAGGAGTTCGTGGAGGAGGAGGAGATTGGTGACGAAGACCCGCGAGAGCACCTGAACGTCGTGCTTATCGGCCATGTCGATGCCGGCAAGTCGACACTTTCGGGCAACATTCTGTACCTCATGGACATGGTGGATAAGCGCACCATCGAGCGCTTCGAGAAGGAGGCTAAGGCGCGCAACCGCGACTCGTGGTTCCTGGCCTACATCATGGACACGGGTGAGGAGGAGCGAGCCAAGGGCAAGACCGTCGAGGTCGGTCGCGCGCAGTTCGACACGCCCAACCGCCGCTTCACCATTCTGGACGCGCCCGGCCACAAGAACTACGTGCCCAACATGATCCAGGGCGCATCGCAGGCCGACGTGGGCATCCTGGTCATCTCGGCGCGCAAGGGCGAGTTCGAGACGGGCTTCGAGCGCGGCGGCCAGACCCGCGAGCACGCTATGCTGGCCAAGACGCTGGGCATCAACAAGCTCGTGGTTGTGATCAACAAGATGGACGAGTGCAACTGGGCGCAGGAGCGCTACAACGAGTGCGTGGACAAGCTGCGGCCGTACTTGCGCACGTGCGGCTTCGCTGTCAAGCGCGACGTCGTGTTCCTGCCGATCACGGGTCTGGGCGGCGACAATGTCAAGACGCGCGTGGACAAGGCCAAGGCCCCGTGGTACGATGGTGAGGCGCTGCTCGAGTACCTCGACACGATGCACGTGAGCGACCGCAACCCGGACGGCGTGTTGCGTGTGCCCATTCTGGACCGCTACCAGGAGCGCGGCACCGTGGCCATGGGCAAAGTCGAGTCAGGCGTGCTTAAGACCGGCCAGAAGGTGCGGCTCATGCCCACGACGGCCACGGCCATCGTCAACCAGGTTTATATTAACGAGCAACCCGTGCGCACGGCCAAGCCCGGCGAGAACGTGCTCATCCGCCTCTCGTGCAGCGTGGACGACGTGCAGAAGGGCTTCGTGCTCTGCGGGCCCCGCGAGGAACCGTCCCCGCGCGCCGTGCACCAGTTTGCGGCCCAGATCGCGCTCGTGGACACGCTGGAGCACCGTCCTTTGCTCACGGCCGGCTACAAGTGCATCCTGCACGTGCACACGATCGCGCAGGAGTGCACGATCGTCAAGCTGCTTCGTCCGATCGACCCAAAGACGGGCAAGCCGATCAAGAAGCCCGTGACGTTCATCAAGCAGGGCCAGAGCGTGATCTGCCGAATCGAGGTGGAGCAGAGCATCATGCTCGAAACGTTCGCGCAGATCCCGCAGCTGGGCCGTCTCACGCTGCGTGACGAGGGCAAGACCATCGCCATCGGCAAGGTGCTGCTGCTGGAGAAGTAAATTCTGTCCCGTAGGAGCAGACTGGAGTAATCAAAGCGCTTTCAATTTCCATTCATCGCTGCAATGGCCATGAACATTGCGGCATATTTTGGTGCTTCGACCATGAACACGTGGTACATCAACGTGGACCGGAAGGGTCTAGCGGTGCACTCTAGATGCCATTTTATGCACTTTTATACCCCCAAAATATTTTTTATATATACGAAAAACCCGAATGGCATCACGGGGCATCAAGGGAGGAATTTCCTTAAATAAGTACACATGTACTTATTTCTGGGATTTGGGAGACTAGTAGGGCAAAAACAAAGGCTTTAAGTACATTACGACTAAGTTCGCAAAGGAGCCCATAACTGCGTAAGTACGAAAATAGTAGGTTCGCATGCTGAGTACAGTAAATCGTTTTAGAAAGGATTTGCGCTTTTTGGCGAAGAGGAATTCATTCAAGGCACACTAACACGATGTGACTA
The DNA here is from genome assembly GCA_023335875.1 of Elongisporangium prolatum. Lineage (NCBI taxonomy): Eukaryota > Oomycota > Peronosporomycetes > Pythiales > Pythiaceae > Elongisporangium > Elongisporangium prolatum. Next base: position 5,034 of record JAADVW010000880.1, read on the forward strand.
TATCACGTGTTAGTGTGCCTGCAGCATGCGCACATGACTAGAGGTACACAAACTAAAGCGTGAAAGTTTCATTAATTTCTTGCAGCCGTATTTTTCAGATTTCCCGCCGCCACGCGTTTTCGACCGCTCATTTAGAAATACGCGGCGGGCGACGAGGGGGAATCGCGTGCACAAACCTCGCGACGCAGATCAGCAGAATCAACGACAGGAACCGAGACAGCGAGACAACCACACGAAGGGATGAAGCGAATAGAGTAATGCGTGAAAGACCCCATATCCGGTACGATCTATCGAGATACTCGCGCTACCACAGGTATTGATTGATTCAGGCATTGTTGTATTCTTTTAGATGGAGGTTTACTTCACGGCCAAGATAGTCGAATTGGTAGCGAGCACGTGCTGGATCAAGGAAGCGAGTCGAATGACAGCGATTTTGAGTAGGACAGAAGTCGAGGCATGCCAAAAAACGTAAGCTGGATGTTCGGGCTACATTATTACACAAGAAACCGGTGCATTGATGTTTCTCTTGCAATAGGAGCGCCTAACAAGCAGCGATGCATATCGACACATGAATCTGCTGACTTGAGAGTGGAGCTCAAGGTAATGAAGTGAATTCCTCGAGTCCGGGCGAGTAAAACACTGCAGTCCCGAAAAGGAGTGCAAAGGAATCGGCCGAGGCTGCAAAACAAAGTTACTCCGTTTCCAAAATTCCTACTGCCTTCGTGGGAAGAGTTTTTAGAGCTCTTGGGAGACTACGAAAACGATAATTTCTTGAAGTTTCAGTCGCGCACGTCCATGAGAGCCGCCACCAATAACTGGTATTTATGTTTTTGCTTTTATATCATGTACATTGGTATTGAGGCGCTAAAATGTTTATCACTAGTGAATTTTTTTTTTTCAAAAGCCCGAACAAAATCCCGTCGCGATTTGAATGGAAGTTTCGCTCTTTCCGCTGCATATACTCGATGTCCCGACCTCCTCGAGGAAACGGTGAGCGAGCAACATTCAGTCTTTACACTGGAGGAGGCGCCAGATTTTATGCAGCAGTCCAAAAAGTGGATGTTAAATGGATGGTAAAAGTTTTCAACAAGGTTTGCTTATTTTATGCGATCAATCTAAGTTCCTATAGCGCTGTCTTCACAATTGTTTATGTGTGCATTTATAGTCCTTTGTCCACAATCACGAAACCATCAAATCAATTGCTGGTATGTATCTGGGCTGTGGATGTAGATCCAGCTCTGAAATATCTATGGATGTCGCGAAAATGGTTGACGTTCAGGCTAATTCAAAGCAGGTCACACAGTTTTTGTCGGACGCTGTGGCAACGAAATTTGTTGGCTTCTTGTGCGTTTGGATTCAAGTGCTAATGTTGAGTGTGTACCAGGCCGAACAGTGTCTCCACAGCAGGCTCGAAATATCATTCTCAAGCTGGAAGGAAAATATTCTGCGGAGTCAAGATTGAAGGAAATGCTTAATGCATTCGTGCAAACAGAAGACAACAGTGCTGCGATTCTGCAGGATCAGATGGATATCACATTTGGTATGGTTCTTCAAAATCGCATCCAAAAGCAATGCTTCGAGGAGTATCGTCATGGATTGGACTCACCGTATTAGCAAATTAGGATATCACATGGGTGAGTGCTTCATGCAACATAATATGAAGGATTATGCGACTTTATAGTCGATAACTTTATTGCGTTAATGTGTCAGTGTGTCGGTATTTTAGGATGTCGTCGTTTTAGTGTGTCAATGCAAGTGCCCAATGCTAATGCTTTATGTTTCGTTGCGTTTCTTAGTTAAAGCTCCTACAGGACGTGGTGTGCTTGTATTCGACTTTGTAGCCATGAAAAGGCGGACACGATGACCCTGGGGTTTGAGCTCTTCAAGGAATACAATCCAAAGTGGATTCAAGTTGAGACCTCTATTATTGATAAAGATTTCACGGAGTGGAAAGTGATTAACAAGAGCTTCCTGGTGCAAAGGCGTTGTTATGTCAATACTACACAATCACGTACTGATGAAGCTACTTCAGAAGTCAACGCACAACCTCAACGTGGCTCAACACGACAAAATCATTGCTCTCTTCACGCCAATGATACGTAGGTGATACCTTATTCTCATAATTGTGGGTGGGTTATGTAAAATGGCTAAGTGTGTTTGTGTTTTGTATGATAGCGGTACCATTGACTCATTAAATAGAGCTTTTGTTTCATTTCGGACTATTATGCAGCCAGCTCTTCTTTCATTCTTGAATATTTTGACTGAAACTGGTTGTCGTGTAGAGATATGTGGTTCAATTTTGCTCTAGGTGTGGTAGGTAGATCTATGTAAGCGCTCCTCGACGAGAATCCAAGTCTTTAGCGCTGGTTTGGATAACAGTTGCTGACTAAGGATTAATGTTGAAGCCACCACAAGACCCTGCTTAAAATGTTAAGCACACCAGGCGTACGCTATACGTATGGTATACATCTTGCGACGCTTGGTATACACTGGCCGTACTTAGTCGTGTGCGTACCTAAGTGTACTCATCAATGTACTTAATAAGTACATAGGTGTTTTTACCCTACTAGCCTCCAAATCCCAGAAACAAGTTCAAGTGTACTTATTTAAGGAAATTCCTCGGCATCAGGGGCAGCCAGACATTGCAACACACTCGGGAAAACCTCGTCATTCTTGATCGTATTGACGTACAGAGTCCATGGAAGTCTCTTGCACGTGTCAGAATCTCCATGTCCTCTTGAGCCGGCGCAGCTTCACCCCGTTGCTGTAAAAGAACCATCGAACGCACTTGCGTGTCAACTCAATACACTCGTCTATAGTCTACGAGCATGACGTGGTGCCTCTTAACTTCAATCTTCAGTATTTCGTCCACGTCGGAAACCTCAAGAGTTTAAGTCTTTCCTTCGTCATCGATGAGGGACACGCATTGCCAATCCATAAACTTGCCCACGTGGATCCACGTCACCATCCATCCACTTCTGGTCATAGTCGACGCGAATGTCGTTGCAGTTCCCGTTCCAGGAGGGCCGAGTATCCCGCCCAAATGACCTTTGTCCAATACCTTATCGCGCAAGAACTCGAATTGGCGATGGGATGTGGGCCTGCAGTAGAGCATCAAGAGAACGGGTGGAAGTCCGGTCTCGTCCATATCTTCTTTCTCCAGCAGGAAGTACTGTGAGTCGGGTCACAGCGTGTGATCTCCACCGAGTCGACTGCCACTAAATCCCAGAAACTCAGGAAGCTGCGGTAGCCATGCGCTGCTTCTTATTGGCTACCAGCTTCCTGAGTTTCTGGGAGTTCCACCAGCACGTGAATCTCTTCATCTCCGGGCGTGAAACTCGGACCAAACAACTCCTTTTTGTTGAGCCTCGAAGACGAAAGCATCTCTTCATAAGTCGATACTAGCAAGAAGTCTTTTACCGTGTGGTCGTGCCTCATCCACGTGGTTTTCCTCTTCTCCAGCGCCAAGTACAGCGTTAACGTGGCTGCATCAACTTTGACGCCATCATTGACGTCTTACTTCTCGTCCAAAATGGCCTTCTGCAGCGCGCTCACTTTCGCATCACGCGCGATCTTCTCGAGAAACTCAGTCCCTTTGCCATGCACACCGCCCCTCCGTCATGCTCCAACAAACAGCGCAGTTCTAGCCAATCAGATCACTCCAATGGAGTTATTTTATTTTTGACAAATACAGTATATTCCTCAATATACAGTACATACCACAGTATAATAAAGTATATAAACGGAATTACTACAGTCCATTATTGTCGACCATGTAACATAATATCTTAGGGTTCAAAGGTCGTTTGAAGGAGTTGTGCATCCGTCCTGGCGTCGCAATGGCGACGTGGGACGACATGCAAAAAGGACTGATGACAGCTTGGCACTTCTGGGTGTCGGCAGAGAAACCGCTCTGAAGGCGGCCGGGATTGTTCGGTTGGGGGAGAATCCAAAAGTGAATTGATTGGATGGTTTTAACTTAATCTACCGTAAACCTCCTTTAGAGGGAAAAACTGGTACTTCGGTGGTAAACCTGAACCGAACCAGTATCAGGGAAACCCCACCGGTCTGGGTGGGCCACCTTGTGGACCGGCTATCCCACTCTATTCACAAGTATACTCTGCTGGCCCGGCGTGCTGTGAGTGAGTTTGCATAACTTGGGGATTGAGTCTCCACTCCGGTTATGAGACAAGGGATCAAGAGGTTACGGATTCTAGAAGGGTTGCTTTACGTTATGACGGTTGAGAGTAGAATAGGATTCAAGAGCGTAACCAGTAAATATACTCCGTTTTACCCGCAAGCCCGCAACTGGTTATGAGCCCAAAGGCTTGAAAGAGATCGGTTGGCGCAGAACTGTTGAAGAGCTAGACAAGATGGAGCAGAAGAGAAATGAGCATGGTGTGCCAACACTGGTGGACAAGAACAGTGGTTTCCATGGCTGGTATAGCAGGCAGCAGCTGAAGCTCGATGCAAAAAGGCTTTGGGGAGACTTCTGTGCCAGGCCAGAAACAGTGCCAAAAGCTTCTTTAGACAAGAGCAATTACGATGAGCTTGTAAAGAGACGCAAGGAAGTACGGTGGAGAATTGAGAAGACTCTGTCGTTGAAGCTTGCGAAGACGGTGCATGATGCGTTTGAGGAAGATGTTCGTTGGAGCTACCAAGTTAACGCTTGTCCATCAACTGAGATCAGTTATGCTCGTGAAGTACACGCAGGGGACCAACTTGCTCATGTTTATCGAAGAGCCAAGGATGGTTGTACCAAGCTGGAGAATATGGGCCTTGCGATCGAAGAGAAGTGGAAGCCCTACGTGTTCGTTATGGTTTTAGACGATGCGTTTGACGATGTACTTCGCCCATATATAGTGCAGACACTAGCAGGCAATGTAGAGTTGCAGTTTGAAAAGTGGTTGAGCTTCTGGAGTCGTCTTTCATTGAGATGATGGCGTGAGCAGTTGCGTCAACACATGGGCCAGATCCTACGGGGAGAAGACCGCAATTGCGACAGGCGAGTCGCGGAAGAAGAGTGACAAGCAGTGGGGTCTCTAATGTATCTTATGCTTGGCACTCGACCAGATGTTGCATTTGCAGTCTGCGAGTGTACACAGTATTTTGCCAATGCAGGATTTGCTCATTGGAAGCAGTAAAGCACATTTTTCGATATCTACGAGGCACAGTGAATTATGGTTTAGAACTTGGAGGATTCAAGTATGCGAAGCAACCGCTGGAGGAGCATCGTATGTTTGCATTCTGCGATGCGGATTTTGCCAGTCATGAAAACAGACGTTCAATTGCAGGTTATGTCACGAAAATTGGTGATAGCTTAATATCGTGGTGCAGCCAAGCGGAGAACACAGTCGCCCTCCATACGACCTAAGCAGAATATATTTCGCTGAGCATGTTAGTCCAAGAAGTCATACACATTCGAAGATGACTGAAGAGTTACTTCGGAGCCGCCCAGCAGCCACAACGATCTTTGTCGACAACGCCAGTGCGGTAAAGCTCGCAAATAATCCAGAGTTCCATCGGCGATCCAAGCATATTGATGTTAAACATCGCTTCGTCCGAGAGAAGCAAGAGCTGAAGGAGATCGACGTGAAGAAAATATCAAGCACCGACAACGTGGCAGATCTATTCACAAAGCCACTTGTGAGAGCCACGTTTGAGAAGCATTCGAGACGCACTCCGAGTCGTCCCAGTACACAAAGATCTACGTGAAGACTCAGGTGGGGCACTTGGGGATTGAGACTCCACTCCGGTTATGAGACTAGGGATCAAGAGATTGCGGATTCTAGAAGGGTTGCTTTAGGTTGTGTTGAAAGTAGAATAGGATTCAAGAGCGTAACCAGTAAATACTCCGTTTTACCCGCAAGCCCGCAACTGAGTTTCCTTGGCGTCATCGACTACACCTACATAACGGCTTTCGTCATTTCTACTGATGTGACAAACTATTAATAGCTTCGTCTTCACTTACAACTGTTGTCGTCATTGTGTGGTCGGGAGTGCCTCAAAGTAATACAATATTACTGCGTTATACTTCAAGTATAACGCAGCACGGAGAATGAACACGTTGGGGTTCATTCTCCAACAAACACATAGTCGCTATAGAGTATTTGCTGCCATGTTAATCCAACGTCGTTTTCGCTCTTGTCATTGCTATATTAATAATATCCGTTACCTCCAAGACGATGACCATTGCCACAAATGATCAGCATCGATCCAATCGGGGATAAGTCGAGACCAGTAATTAAGTGGTCTCGACTTATCTCCGATTGGACTGGCGAATGTGATAACAACAAGTTTCCGTTTCCAACACAAATGCGCCAGCAGCAAATAGATACACAGTGTTCGGAAATTCAAAATCTGCGTACTACAGATGACTGAAGCCTCCATATAAAACTGGAAACCTTGGATACATATATTTCGATGTTGATAAATATGCCATGATCGTGAAGCGCTTACAAAAAATAGATGTCCAGAGCCAAGATTTGACTAAATGTGAAGAAGACAGTTGAATTTCCCTTACAAATCTTGCTTGACATTTTCGGGCTCAGCGCTCTCTAGTCGTTGCCTCTTCCTATTTCGAGGAGAATGCGCACTCTGTCTTGGATCATCATCTTCCGTACACTTGATACTGACCCACTTATTGTGATACCCAATGAAAAATTTCCCCACATCGTGAGCAACGTTTTGTTGTTCCAACTGTAGGCATTCGCAGCGATCTCGGTCTGGACACAAAACCACATGTATTGGTTTCAGATCCTTTTTGGCGAAAACCAAGTTGAGCTCATGAATTTACTGTAGTCGATGGAGTGAGTCTTTGCAGCGGTAGCATGCAAATACGCGATGCCAATTTTCTTCGATGCATCGGTATTTGCATCGTTCTTTTCATAGTTGAAAATTGCATCGATCGTGGGGAATCTGGATTCCGCCAGATACCAGTATGTGTTGTCATGGGTTTGAAGAAATTCATCCAAAACTTGAACGTAATTTGCCGAATCGCCAGCATGAAGAGCTTTCCCACGTTTCACAGCCAGCTGAAAGTAATACGTTGTAAAATCCTTGAAAGCTGGATACTTTGTACAATAAAATTCCAGCTGATTGGATTCTGCGACTCGACGAATGTATAGTTCGAATGCCCAATCAGCGAGCTCCGGCACTCTGCTACTCTGTGCCCAGTTATAAATACTGTCTGCATCTTCCATAGTAACCTTTTGTGCAAGCTTCTCAAGCGCATACTTCGAATCAATGAGCTGAGTTCCACATTGTAACATCCGTATAATGCGATGGGTTGCTTGAGTCGATCACAAGCGTGCGACGAATGCGATCGACATTTTTACCTCCGATAGCGCTGCTGGAGAAGAGTTTTCCACGAGGCAGCTCGAGGGTTTGTGCTATAATTTATTCGCAAAATCAATCATATCGTCATACTTACGACAAAATTCACGAACACTTCCACCAGCATAATAGTATCGATCTTCCAATTTGTCTTCCACGACTTCCGATTCATCTCGAAAGACGACTGTGGCCATCTCGAATATATCGTCCTTTTTCCAGAAAGGATGCAGAAAGACCCGAGCATGCATGCTGGCTTGCGAACTCAGGTTTACTCCTTGAGATGTCGCCAAACCGTTGAAAATCCTTATTCCGTTGTCGATTTTCTCATATTGAAACCCATCCAGCATTAATAGGACGCGGGGCACTTGTGAGAGCTTTGTCAGCTCGCGATACAACGCGATGGTTTCATCTGTCAAACAGTCGGTAACGCCATAGTACCCAACTGGCAAGGCGGTATCGTCATCGGCACACCACTGATATCAATTTCCACGTCTTCCGTGGCTGAATACATCAATTTCCTGTCAGATGCGGTCACATTGATCAGTTCAATGCTTTTTTACGGGACACAATAAAGCATGGTATCATTCTGTTCCGTTTCAAGTAGCTTGCGATACATGAACACGTGCTTGCGCTCAATCAGAACAACGTACAGCATCGCTAAACACAGCAAAGTCGACTTTCCGACACCCAGTGAGCCTTGTATAGCACACTTTTTCTCGTTCACCAGCATGTTTTCAAGAAGCAGCGACAGCACTTGCTTCTCTTCCTCCCGCCAGTAGATTGTTCCATTGCTGCAGCCTCCAAATGGTGTCATGAACGCACTGAGCAGAGGAATCTCGTGCACACTGCCAGCTTCTGGTCTGCAATTTCTTTTGTGCCTCTCTGTACTGTGTGAGATATCGCATATTGAGCGTCAAACGACTGGAATCCGAAGCAGCAATCGACATGTCTCCAGATCCTGTCAAATCGCCGGGTAGAATCTCCACCAGTACGTGAAAAACTCCACGTTCGACTTGATCTCCGAAATACGTCCTGACCAGGACTGCTGCGCCCATCGTCAGACTTCTTGTGATATATTTCTTGCGAATATCATTGGATTCACTATGATCAATGAGTCTCATGACGTCATCGCGCTCAGCATCCAGCTATCCTGC
>JAADVW010000881.1:0-13498 GCA_023335875.1 Elongisporangium prolatum
AACGCTCGACAGCGGCGACTTCTGGATGATGCCGGAGCCCGAGACGGCGAACATGGTTGTGTCAGTAGTCATCCTGTTGTTCTTTGCTGGTTGCTATTTGGTGCTTATTGTGTACGCCATCTTCTTCCGACACCGAGCACTAGCGCATCAAACTATCATCACAGCATTGCAAGCATCTCACGCGTTCACGAGGAAAATGCAGCAGAGAGAGCCACATGACAATCATTCAGTAGCCCGAACTCCAGCGCGTAATTCTTGTCTCCACTGGTTCCACCTGCAGAAGCAGCAGCTTCACTGCATTTACGTGCAGTTTGCGTCGCTCGACGGGGTCTACAACAAGTACTACGTAAGTTTGGACACACGTCTCATGCAATCGTCACTGACGTACTGTATTTGCAGAGTCTTCTCTTTGATGCCCCAAAGCTTACCTACCTCATGTATACTCTCGTCAAGTACCTTCAAAAAGGGTTCCCGCTTCCGCTCACGATATTCTACGCTGCCATGCTCATGTTGTACTGGAGCATCTCGTTCTTTCGCTTCCAACGCTCGACGATCGACCGATTCGTAGTTCTGGAGAGACAATTCTATCTGTGAGTCCTGCAATCTGCCGCCTTGTTTTCTGTTTATCTAAAACCCATTCGCTGCACTAGTTTGGATATTTTCTTCGTGGTCTTCGCGCCAATGATCGTGCTCATTTATGCGTACTACAATTTCAGTTTGGACCGAGCAGTATTCGAAATCCGACAGGAAGTGCTGGCAGCCAGCTCATTTGATCGCATTGCACGGCTCTTTGCGAATCCAGCAGAACAAGCAGTCTTCCTCGTTGGCTTTCGCAGCATGCTGCTCGCATCCAACTCGACGATCGTCGTCAAAACCATTCTACTATGGATTTCCATCTACAAATGGCGCAATATCATCACGATCGTGGTGCAATCGACGCATGCCAAACGACAGAACGTCATCATGCCCAAGAAACGTCAACAGTCACGTCGTCATTTGTGCCTTGGCTTCTTCCTCTACATGATATTTGGGATCGGTGTAGTGATGCACGTCGTGAGTTCCATCGTGGTCACGTCCAAGAACTGCGCATCATACGCCAACTGTGTTGTGGCTTCTAACCAGTGGTACATGAAATCTGGTGCCTGTCCGTGTCTTGTCTACAGCAATCGCAACGATGCACCGAGCACATGGGATGAATGGATGAGCCCATCCGACGCCACCGAGGAACTCGATGCATTAGCAGCAACGGGGGATCTCACGACCATTTACATCACAAACCACGCTCTTCCGACGCTTCCGAGTGCACTCGAGCATTGCACACATCTCAAACAACTGTACGTTCCACAGTACTTTCCATTGACACAGTGATGCTAACTCGCACTTATCACAGAACGCTGATTTATTCCAAGATCGAGGTCATTCCAGATTGGGCCAAGAAGTTCACCATTCTCGAATACTTGTGCGTCTTGTTCGTCAATATTGCTGTCAGTGACCCACAATTGCTCACTCGTCCTTTGAATGCTGTAGCCATATCGAGGGGGATTTCTCAGGACGAGAACTCAAGCACATCCCAAATGACGTGTTTTCTGAAATGAAATCGCTCAAGCTGATCCACTTGGGCATCATTCTCACGCTGAAGTCAGTTCCGTCTCTTGCTGGGCTCACAAAACTGCAGTATTTAGCACTGGGCGCCCCACATGTGTTGACAGAGCTGCCGCCGATGGATGATTTGACGGCGCTGCTGACTCTTACACTGTCTGAAGCCTATCACTTGACTCACTTGCCGTCGTTGAAAGCCCTCAAGAAACTGCGCTACTTTAGCGTAACCCGTCGAACCGAACTGTGCTGCAATGGCTTCCTGAGCAACGGCGTCTGCGATCTCACGGACTACCGATGCAAGCCGCATGTGAACGAAACAGCCGCGACATGTCGAAGCGATATGCTCCCGGCGTCTGAAATGGCTTGGATCAGAGCGCACACAGTGGGCAGCATCTGTGCCAAACTTCCGTACGACTTGGTGGACATCGCGCCAACGTTTGCGTCCACAGATGTGGCGTGCGGAGGAGTGATGTATCGTGAATGCACCTACCAGAACAAATCGGGTATCTGCTTTAACACGCGCATGCAGGTGATCAACTGCGACACCACTGGCCAATACGAGGCTATCCGACGCCTGGAGATCGCGCGTAAAGTAGGCATTCCCTGTAATTCTTCGGTCGAAGCCTGGCTCGGCTGCAACTAGTAGTTCTCCCTACCTCTAAATCAAGCTTTAAGCTCTTGATTCAACATTGTTCCTGCAAAAGATGTTCGCTTTATCTACAAACTGCCATTTTTTTCTGGGCTTGCATGCGCTTCCACGAAAGCGCTTCTAGTGTTTGAGAGCTTCGCAATTGACTACAACGTCGGATGCACAATCAAGCCATTGGAATTGATGGGAATACAACACAATCTTCACTACTCAACCCACTCGTCATTTCATAATTATCCTGACTACTATCCCGTAATAGGGACAAGGAATCCAGCAATGACTCTGGGAGGACATTTGAGTACTAAATGTTGCATGACACCGATCAAAACGGATGCGTGTGTGCACTCGCAACTGGATTTCGATGATCCGTTTCTTTAGCAGTTGGAGGTGGTATTTACGGATGGATGGCCAAATTTGGATACATTAAGCATTGTGCAGGTTGGCCGACAATCAAGACATAAGCATACAGCATACAACCAGGCACGCACATTCACATTCAGCACATGATCCAAGAGTATATGACTATACACTCGGGAGAGCAAGAGCCCACGCCATCCAGCGCATCAGATGTACGCGTTTCGATTGACCAGACTATCTTGAATTCGATTTCCTTGACGCTTGGGATTCAATCGAATGGTAATGTTTCAATTAGTACTCGATCAAAAGCTGATCCAGTCATTCCAGTCTCTATGCTACGACCTGATTCGCCAGTGAAGATCGCACGAACTACGCGATCTAAGCGCAGATCTTCACTCTTCCCTTTTCCCTCGACGGCAGTACCTGCTTCCGACAGCTTCTTCGACGTCTTCGGCGTTTTGGGAGTGCCTATGATCGCGGCCTTTGTCATGGCCGCAGCCGCGCTCGTCAATCAGGCATATATCCAGATCTACCCTGCGCAGTACGTCAACCTGGTCATGAACACGACCACTCTAGACAGTGGCGACTTCTGGATGATGCCACAACCCGAGATGGCGAACGCGATCGTGGCAGTCGTTATCCTGCTCTTCTTTGCAGGCTGTTACTTGGAATTGATCCTGTTCGCAGTGTTTTTCCGACACCGAGTACTGGCGCATGAGACTCACAGCTCTGGATCATATAAAGCAGCTCCATCCAAGAGGAAAGTGCTGCAGCGTGGGTCGCAACCCAAACCGACACTAGTCGAAGCACCATCAGAGAAAGTGACCGGGTTTGTAGCCATGACGAAGCGAGTTCATGATGTCTACATCCAGTTTGTTTCGCTCGACGGTATCTACAACAAATATTATGTGAGTAGATCGGCATGGCGATTTATGATGCAGGATCCTAACAACATAATCGTCGTTCCTCTGGGCAGTGTCTTGCTTACGATGCTCCAAAGCTCACGTATCTGGTGTATACGCTCGTCAAGTATCTCCAAAAGGGATTTCCAGTCCCACTGACAATTTTCTATGCAGTGATGCTCATGCTGTATTGGAGTATCTCGTTCTTCCGATTCCAGCGCTCGATCATCGATCGGTTCGTTGTCGTTGAGCGGTTCTTTTACCTGTACGTGCAAAAATACCTAGCTCTGCGTGGATTCTGCCTGATAATACTGTTGCTGCCACAGCCTAGATATATTCTTGCGCCAATGATCGTACTCATTTACGCTTACTACAACTTCAATTTGGACCGAGCGGTGTTCGAAATCAGGTAAGAGGTCTTTCCAGCTTCCACTTTCGATCGCATTGCGCGTCTGTTTGCAAATCCTGCGGAACAAGCAGTCTTTCTTGTTGGATTCCGAAGCATGCTGCTATCATCCCCGTCCTCTATCGTTATTAAAACCCTACTTCTCTGGATTTCCACCTACAAATTGCGCAAGATTATCACGACAGTAGTCCAGTCGACCAACGCCAAGCGCCGAGATGTCATCATGCCCAAGAACCGCCAGCAGTCACGTCGCCATTTGTGTCTTGGCTTCTTGCTCTACTCGGTATTTGGCGTCAGCGTCGTGTTGCATGTCATCGGTGCTGTTGTAGTCACATCGAAGAATTGTGCGCCGTACACCAACTGCGTCGTGGCCTCCAATCAATGGTACGTCAAGGCTGGCGCGTGTCCTTGCATTGTCTACAGCAATCGCAATGATATGCCAGCCACGTGTGATGAATGGAAGAACCCGCCGAACGCCTCTGCGGAGTTGAGCTTGCTGGCTGAAACAGGGGATCTCACAACAATCTACATCACCAACCACGCGCTTGCCACGCTTCCTGACGAACTACAACATTGCACGCATATCACACAAATGTATGCGCTCTGAGCTGTCACAGTCGTTGGGACTCGACAACTAACGTGTTTCATTGTCTGTAGCACGCTTGTGCATACGAAGATCCAGATCATTCCAGATTGGGTCAAGAAGCTGGCCAATCTCGAGTATATGTGAGTCTAAACGGAGTTTCTATGTGTCAGTGCACTTCTAATTCATCTCTAGTAGCCATATTGAAGGAGATTTCACAGGACGAAGTCTCCAGTACATTCCGCACGATGTTTTCTCGAATATGAGATCAATCAAGCTGATCCACTTGGGCATTATCCCGGATTTGACCTCGGTCCCATCGCTTGCTGGTCTCTCAAAGCTGCAGTACTATGCACTAGCAGCTCCGCACAAGGTGGTGGAATTACCGCCACTGGACGATCTCAAGTCTCTTCTGACCTTTTCGCTAGCCGACGCGTACCACGTACAAAGACTACCGTCGTTTACTGCGCTCACAAATCTGCGCTACTTCACTGTAAGCCGTCGCGCTGAAGTGTGCTGCAATGGCTTCTTAAGCAACGGCGTCTGTGATCTTACGGACTACCGATGCAAGCCGCACGTGAACGAAACAGCCGTGGCGTGTCGAAGCGATGTCATCCCGAAATCTGAACTTGATTGGATTCAAAAGCACACAGCCCACAGCATCTGCGCCAAAGACCCGTACGACTTGGTGGATGTAGCGCCTTCGTATGCGTCCACAGATGTGGCGTGCGGAGGAGTGATGTATCGCCAATGCAGCTATCAGAACAAATCGGGTATCTGCTTTAACACGCGCATGCAGGTGATCAACTGCGACACCACCGGCCAATACGAGACCATTCGACGCCTGGAGATCGCTCGTAAAGTGGGCCTTCCTTGCAATTATTCAGTCGAAGCCTGGCTCGGCTACACTTCGTAACTTTCGGTTTGCCTTCCCACCAGACCCAGATCCTTCCTTATACTTGACAACTGCTAATATAATGAATGCCTTTTCGACATCTTTGGATTTCTTGCTATTCTCATCTACAGCGGCGCTTGTCACCAGATGTACATCCTGATATACCCAGAGCAGAGCGTCAATATGGTCATGAATGCCTCATCACTAGATGCCAGCGAATGAGTACAGACTATGATCTCTGCTTCTTCGCAAATGGGGCTCCTTTCGATGCACCAAAGCCAGCCAAATACTTTGTACTCACACCAAGTATCTTCAGGTAGACTGCTGACCCAGTTATGATAATTCTTTACTGAACCATATCAACCTTTCACTTTCAACGGCTCATATTTGATCGATTCGTATTCCTGTTTTTCTGTAAACGCAGATGAGTTTGCTCAATTATCACTTCCACCTCGATCGTGATTTGTCGCTATCAGAATAAAGATGCTGCCTGCAAGATCTTTCCAGCACATCGCACGGCACTTCAGATTAGCAGACGATCTTCCTCTTGAATTTCAGAGCAAGCTCCTCTCGAAGATCTTGGTCATTCCAAATTGGACCCAGAAACGTTCTGAACTTGAATAAATGCCGCCTTGTTATTCTAGAGCGTACGTCAAACAAGAATTTCTATGGAAAAACTGAAGCAACTCAGGCAAGTCGCCCAATGCAATCTATCTGCACACCGTCAAGCGTTATCAGCCAAACTCATACGATTGACCATATCGTCACAAACTCCGTTTATAGGGCCCTTGGCGTTCCATCAAATGAAAGCCGCTCAACGAGCGATGCGTTTCCGATGCAGCAATCACCAATATGCCATCCAACTTGACAATGAGTAAGCTGCAAGCACATCAGCCATCCAATGTGGCGCGAGTTTGGACACCTGAGTCAGAAGCTTCTTTGATATTTTCGGGGTTCTTCGAATACCCATGGTGTATTTGTCATGTCAGCAGGGGCGCTTTTCAGCCAGGCATATCTCCAGATACACCCAGCACAATACGTCAGCATGGCCATTGATACTACTCTCTAGACAGCGACGACTTCTGGATGATGCCGAAACAAAAACCTGTGAACATGGTTGTGTCTGTCGTCATTCTGCTATTATTCGCTGGCAGCTACTCGTTCTGTATACCAGCTTCTTCCGACACCGAGTACTTGCACACGAGATCAATACTGCAGCATCGTGTCCATTACTTCATCAAGAACGACCCAGTAGCATGAGTTTTCATACAATCAGCCAGTGTTTCGACCAACTACAGGCACCCCAAAGCAGCTCCACGAAATTTGCACGATGTTTTCTTCGCTACAGATGACATCTACACAAATTTAATATAAGTCAGCAATATCATCGATTTGGCTTCAGCATGCGCCATCATTTGCTGAGCGCTTATACCTCTATTGCAACACAATCCTGCTCACCTTACGCATCCAAGCTCACGAACTTGGCGTACACGCTAATCAAGTATCTCCAAAGAGTATTTCTGCTTCCTCTGACCATATTCTATGCCGGTATGCTGAAGCAGTAGTGGGGCATCTCCTTTTCCACCTCCACCAATCCATCATCGAACGATTGCTTTCTCTGTACGTGCGCATTCCTGGCACCATGATAACCTTGTTTCATTTGATGCTGAAGCACATGATTCCTATCGTAACTCGGATATTTTCTTCGTGGTCTTCGCGTCCATGATTGTGCTCGTTAATGCGAACTACTACAATTTCCACCTGAATCGCGCAGTATCCAACATCCGACAAGAAGCAATGCCCGCTGGCTCGTTCGATCGCATCGCACGACTCTTTGCCAATCCAGTCGAGCAATCAGTTCTCCTCGTACCATGCTGTCTTAACGGCTTCCGCCATCATCATGAAAACCTGCTCTTTTTCTGATTGCCATCTACAATTGCGCAAGATCATCACGATCGTAATCCGATCAACCCATACCAAACGCTTAGATGTCATCATGGCCAAGATGAGTCAGCAGTCACGCCGTCACTAGTGTGTCAGCTTGTTCATCTATTTGCTGTTTGACATGGGCGTGGGAAATGTGCAATCATCGTTACATCCAAGAACCGCGCACCATACGCTAGCTGAGTTGTGGCCTCGAATTAAAGGGACGTCAAATCCGGTGCGTGTCCGTGTCTTGTCTACGGCAATCGCAACAAGCCAGCCACCTGGGATGAATTCCCCCAAACGCAACGGAGGAACTCAGTGAGCTAGTGGGAACGCGAGACCTCACGATGATTTACCAAGCGTCGGGAGCGTATGATCACGTACGCTACTCTAGATGAACCAGCTTCCTGGTTCGGGAATGACCTGGATCTTTGAATAGATCAGCGTCCTGCGGTAACTAAGAACTAGTCAGGACTTTTCCAGCTTTGTATCTGTAATGTGCGAGCCTTACAATTGCGTGAGATGCGCGCAGCATTCAAGTGCGTTTGGTCTGCTACTGGGTGAGACGAGGCTACGTGCAGCTCATGTGACCTCATACAATTTCACCACAAGCCAAAGGATCTATCTGTCTCTGGTCATGAAGTCGCTCAAATGGATCTATCTGGGCGTCATTCCGACCTGGAAGACTCTCATGGCGCTTGTTGGTCTGTCCAAGCTGCAGTATTGTGCGTTTCCGCACGCTCTGGAAGTGATTCCAGCGCTGCACGATTTGACGGTGCTTCTCACACTGACAGTAGCAGGAAGAAGCATGTCATCTCAAGCGTCTATCGTCGCTGGCTGCACTGAAGAAGCTGCGGTACTTGCAACCTGTTCTACCGCTGTGAGATGTGCTGCAATGGCTTCATAAGCGACGGCGTCTGTGATGTCACTGACTTCACCTGCCTGCAGTGTGCAACCGAGACGGCCGCGACCTGCATCAACCACACGGCCTGCGACGGAGCTGGCGTGGGCCAAGCAGTTCGGTGGCATTAATCTTTCGTCGACTCGGACAGCGCTCGCGGAGGAGTGATGTATCGCCACAGCGTCTGCTTCTACACGCATCTGCAAGTGATCAACGGCGATACAGCGGACAGTTCGAGGCCGCTCCTGCCGTCGAAGCTGAGCGTTTGCGTACTGTGATTACGCTGGGGACATGCATTTTAAACCAATAAACGATTGACATACACATGATCCCGGCCAATGATTGGTGGTAATGCTGTCAAACGAATCGGAATGACGGTGAAGTGGCGACCAGAGTGATGGTATGTGGGTTTTTGGCCTTGAGCCACCAAAAGCGCATTTGAGAACGAGATGTGGCGTCGAGGAGCAGCTCTCACGCGTGTGGCCGCCGGCGCTGGCCGCATGATGCAGACCCAGCAGCGAGGATTCCACGCGTCCTTGCTTGGTGAGTATGAGCGTGTTTGGGTGGACGGCTAGCTGTGCTGCTGGATGCGAAAGCTGATCGAATGTGCTTTTCAAATGCAGTTGCGCATGGCGATCTGTCCAAGTTTGCTGGCAACCCAACGTGAGTGCGACTGCGTCTGCGTTGGGAGACTCTGCGTGCTGATTGCATTTGTTGTGACTGGTGTGCAGTGTGCACCTCACGTTCGTGCGACGCGATGGATCCAAGCAGGACGTGGAGGCGAAGACCGGCATGTCACTGCTGGAAGTGGCTCATGCGAACGACATTGAGCTGGAAGGTGAAGATCCCAGGGATAGTGTGTAGAACATGGAGGAACTGATCCTGTATGTGTATGTGCGTGACCAGGCGCGTGTGAGTCCTCCATGGCCTGCTCCACTTGCCATGTAGTACTGGAAGAAAATATCCACGACTCCCTGGAGCCGCCCTGCGAAGATGAGGAAGATATGCTCGATATGGCGTTTGGCCTCACTGACACGTTCGTAATCGCTATTACACTGGTGCCTGTTGCTGGTATTAATGCGTTTGCTGTTGCATTGCTGGCCGTAGATCTCGTCTGGGCTGTCAAGTTATTGTTGACGAAGGATTCGAAGGCACTACGGTGACGATCCCGAAAGCTAGCCGCAACTTCTACGTCGACGGCCATGTACCAAAGCCCCATTAGAGTCACGTCGTATGCGCGCTGAAGAAAGAGATATGAGGATACAGCAAGCAAAGCCATCCGACCATTCAGTTTAGTTTTATTAGCGAGATTTAAGTTTGAGATTGAGTTCTCCACAGGCGACGACATAAATAAAACGAGGCGAAAGCTTCAATCTGTAATGGCCTCTCGTTCTACGCACTCAGGACCGGTGTCAATTCTGTAGGAGATGGTGTGGAAATGGCCGCTTCGGACTCGGGGGCTTCCGGTGGCGGAGAAACCTTGCTTTCGCTCTTGAAGCTTGATGCTACAAGCCCCGCGGAATTGCAGACATACTCTACAGCAGCGTGGACGCAATAGACGTAATAGGATTCTTCACCATTCACGTTTGAGGTCGTGATCGCATAATTCTCTAGCAAATGCAGCTGGGCGTGAATCCGAGGAAGACTGCAATGAAGAAGCACGTACGCGAGCAAAGGAAAGAACGTTTCCACGGAAAATTGTGTTGTGCCCAAGACTAAGGCTGCTTCATGATGGAGGATAATGACGCCATGCATCAATTCATCCAAGAGGTCGCAAGGAACAATATTGTCCATCCCATTGAATGCCTCGATCGCACGAATGAAGTAGACGCGCTGGTCGTGGCCAGATCGAACTCGCCGACTAGATAATCGAGACCGAATCTTTACAGCCAACTCCACAGGCACATTCAGATTTTCCATAGAGATTCCTCTCAGCTCCACACATTTTTTCCGCCAGATTTTGTCTTTGCGCTGGCAATCTCGAGTCGCCTTTTGATTGAAGCAAAGCACCGACACACGCGGGAAAACAGTGCGCTGGATGAAAGAGTGCAAGCTCTTGCTGACGTTGTTGGGAACATCGAACTCATGTCGAATTCGACGCGTCAATCGATCAATAAACTCCATAATTTGTTCTGGTTGTGGGTTTTTTGTCCAATCAGCTTGGTGATGCAGGAACTGATACGCTGACAATCGCTTAATTCCAGGAGACCGATCGCCCCTTTTGCTGGTATCCAAGGCATTGTCGTTAAAATATCCATCCCTTTCTAAATCTTCATAGCTTTCCATAGCAACATCTTTCGAAATACGTTCAATCAGCTGGCAAATGCGCGAGTCGCCCTTGGAAAAAATGAGGTTCTCAAAATGCGCTTGAGCTATCTCCCACCAGTCCGCCGAACACATGAGCTCGTTATAATCGGAATAGAATTCTTCACCAGCCAGCACATTCAGTATCTTTTCGACTTGAAATTCTTGAAGCGAGCGAGTTGCGCTGCTACGAGGCATTGAAGCTGCTGAAGCGTCGAAACCGGCGCCTATTAAATGATCTGCAGTGTCTACAGGTGCAGTGACAGACGACGATGCAGATTCCTCTCTTGTGTTGATCTGCACTAACCGGTACCAACTCACTGCTTCAAGCAGTTTCGCCATCATGCTGCACTTTACACGCGGCCTTTCAAAGCAGTCCATGCCATTTTTCTGTTTGGCGTGCTGAAGTGCGGCATCGCGCTGCATTTTTCGGGCTGCCAAATTTTCCACTTGTTTGCAGAGCAGTGTGTACTTGATATCGTTGGCTAGCATGGCATTGGCAGACTCAAACGAATCAAGCTGCTTTTCTGTGAGTTCGAGATCTGGATTATGGGACGAGACAATCTGAAGAATACCATTCACGTGCCTTCGGTGACGTTGCAGTTGATTCAGCGCTCGGTTGTGCGTCGCCACAGAAAGCCGGTCGTGCAAGAACGTCACACCATCAAACTGCGAGATATCACCCGTTCGAGCTCCGCACAACAAGTTCCACATCACACCTGTGGGCTGAGTTGGTGCTGGTGATTTCTTGAGACGACGTCTCGCATTGTCGGCTAGCTGGCGCTCACGTTGTATCCGGTCGTCAACTTGAATCGCACACTCCATTAACTTTGATCTTAAGCGACTGCCAGGAGCATGACCAACGCTGTCAGGACTCGTCGGAAGGGATGCTGTAGGGCTCCAGCCCATGCTGCTTGTGGTGCTGCCTCCACCTTGTGGGTTCTCCATCAGGTGACTGGGCAAGACAAATGCAGAACGATTCTTCATTGCCATGACTCCTGTAGCTCCGGACGAATTAGGTACCGGCACGAGATCTTGGCCCTCATGGTCGACTGTGCGTCGAATCCTGTTCCACGCTGCAAATCCCGAGCCGACACGCACTGGTAGAGGCATAATATCTACCACGACATCGTCAATTTCAAGTGATGGACGACGATGTTTCCGCTGCTTTGAAGCTGCTGCTGGTTCGTTCACTCCGTGGGTCGTCAAGGTTTCGAATGGATGCAGGATGCCTTCATTTTCATCGCTTGTATCGGTCGAATACGAGTAGGATCCACGCTCCCGTTGGTGCAGGCGAGCGTCATCAACCATCATGGACGATCTTTGCTGCATTCGAATAGCATTCATTGCCAAGCCGCTTCCATTCCCGCGTCGACGCGTATGGTCCAACGGCTCGTCTTGCTGCAGATGTTGATCCACTTCCTCGTCTGCGTAGCTGCAAAAGGTTGCTGCCAGAGTCGTGGTTTGCTCAAGATTTGTGGGCGAGCTCATGACCTCATCGAATGAGTTCACACGCGCGCGTGGCGCTGCATGGCCGTAAAAGTGCTCAATGATTGGATGCGTGGCCCAGTCGGAGGCGATCCAGACCGAGGGCGCCTGCGCCATGGCTCTCTTGGCTGTTGGTTCCGTGGGAGTGGAGCTACTGCTGGTCCTGTGGGCTGCCATGGGGCATGTCGCGTGGGGCGCACAGCGAGAGGAGCAAGCGACCTGCGGCAACCGGCGGCGGCCGCTTCCTTCTTCTTCCTTTGGATATTCAATCTGGTACCAGATAGCGACGGCCTGGGAGAGAAGGGAGATGGTGCGACCTTCCTGCGACATTCACCCCCAATTTGACCGCAGCGTGCGCCAGAGAGTGATGGTCGACACTTTATTGGAATGGCGCGAATGCATCAGCGACTAGGGGAAACCAGAGAGAAGGTTCCCCGACCCCTTTGGGTACATGCACCACTTGCACCGCGCGAACTTAATGTCAAAACACGGTGCGGTCTTGTATTACAACGCATCGTCCGGTTGTGGGCGGAAGGAAGGGACCTCCTCGAAAACAAGCGGCGGACGGGGCGCACAGAGCGGAGTGAGCGCCCAGGCAGCAGCAACCCCCCCTCGTTCCTCTGTGTCCATGAGCGCCGACAAGCGGCTCTTCATCTACAAGAATGAGGCCGGCTCCGAGGGCAAGGTGTGCCAGGCGCTTGTGATTGGCAGGTTGTGCGTGGCTGGACTCAAATGCGTGTCTCTCGCAGGTGATGAACCTCAAGGCCAAGGAAAATATCGCGCGGCTGAAGAAAGTGGCCAGTAAGAAGCTGGGCGTGCGTGCCAAGCGCGTGTTTCTAGCCAGTGGCGCGGAGATCACAGACGTCGATGAGCTGCAGAACAACGACACGTTGTACGTCTCGCAGGGCGAGGCCTTCTACAAAGCGCTAGGTAAGTACCCATGCGTCTCTATCAACTCTTGAACTCAAAGCATGAGACTGATTATTAATTGCGGTACAGGCCATGCAAATGGACAGGAGACCTTCCATCTCTCGGTGCTTGGCTCTGGCGGTGTGGGCAAAAGCGCGCTCACGCTGCGCTTCGTGCGCGACTACTTCGTGAAGGACTGGGATCCGACCATTGAGGACGCGTACCGAAAGGCCATCACTGTGGATGATAACCTGTGCATGCTCGAGATCCTCGATACTGCCGGCCAAGACGTACGTCTCAATGCTCGGGGGCTGTTGTTGACGCGATACTGATAACGCCGTATTGGACTCCAGGACTTTGAATCGCTGCGTGGCCAGTGGATGATGGACAAAGATGGCTACGTGTTTGTGTATAGTATGGACTCGCGGATCTCGCTGCATGTACGTTCTGCGATGCAAGAGACGCATTACCTGGACCACTGCCTAACATCCTACTGACTCGCTTGTGTGGTGCTGACTGACTGTAGGAGCTGCAACCGTTCTTCGACCTGCATCTGCAAATCAACGAGAGTCGACGGCC
>JAADVW010000882.1:0-13489 GCA_023335875.1 Elongisporangium prolatum
AGGAGCGGTGAAGAGGAGCTAAGTACCTGACGAGCTCTTCTTCAATGACAATGGGATGGGATGTGGATGATACGAGCGAAAACTGGATGGAAAGGGGACTGACGGGTGTGGTTCTACTTGCGGCTTGTGCTTCCGGTGGCCTCTTTTGATCTGTCGGTTGGGCTGTCGATTCAACTCTGAACCCCTCGCAACTCACGTCGGCTCCACCTCGGCTCCCTCCCCCTCCCCTTCTCCCATAGTGAGATCTCAAACGGTCAGAATGACAAAATTGGAAGAACTTGTCATGTTTAAAACTGTGAGTAGTGTTTAATACAAGTTGACGCAAAATGTCGGCAATAGCTAATTTTCCGTAAACGTAATTTTGATTACGAAGCAATTGGCTGAAATCACCATTTTTGTACCTTTGATTGGTTAATATCGCGACGTGATGAGATGATGACGTCGTGTAATCTTCGGAACCGCAAAGTTCAAGGGGAAAAGTGAAGAAAGCTGTATCTTTGTCGTGAGCGTGCTATAGACAGGATAACCAATTGCGCGTGCCCTTGTACAGCACTTTTGCGACGGAATACTACAGTACCCGCTGCTGACGATCGTCAGTGACACGCACACGCCAGTAACAGTCTCGCGCTGTACTGCAAAACAAACGAGTCATGCCATCTTACAAATTTGTATTGGCAACTTCATGCTCGAAGGATCGCGATCTGAAGCAAAAATGCTTGTTTTAAACAGCAGTGCTGTATTCCCCCAGAAACGAGCGACTGTCGTATGTCGGGAACCAAACGGACAGCCAGCTGCGAACGGAAGGGGCACCGTCCCTTCCAGAAAAGACTGTACAAATTATCTCCCAGAAAAGCCTGTGCCCAGCTTCGCAATACCAAAAACAAGTGTAAACACAGCTGGGACCGGGCCATCCAAAGCAGCGCATCACACTCAAAAGTTTCCACCTGCTGTCCGCCGCGATGTTTAACCTTGTCGCTTTCTGATTGGTTGAACCAAAATTGCCAAAAACAGAACACCCCGACAATGCAAACTTCAAGTCTGCTTGTGTCCCAACCCCATCCCTATGTTCGTTTACGGTACTGAACTGCTGTACGGTACGCAGCACGTTGGACTTGAAGCAGGCCAAAGTGGGTGATGGTCTTTATATTTTTACCTCTGGAGCTGTGCGAATTGCGAGTGCGAACGGGATTGCGAGTGGGAGTGCGAGTCGGAGTGAGACTGTGGAGACGTTTCGTATTTTTATTGTTCAGAGCGTGCGTCAAGTGCATTTAAAGCCCATCTTCGCCTTGTAGTCGACTAATGTTCCACTGTGGCTGAACTGAATGTTGTTAGGATGATCAACAGAAAGAGCTTTGCCGAATGGTTAAACGACTCAGTTTCTTCCGTGTATTCAATTTTATATGCAAATTTGTATGCCGCCCTTATTTCTAAGCTTGCAGCTCGACAGTTTCGTAAATAAAAATGCGCTGATGTTCTAGAACGAGAAAGTGAAGAGACGTGGTGCAGAGCAAGGGCAGCATGTCAAAAGTGCAAGACCGGCCACTATTGAGCACGTACACACATCTCCACCAGGAACGAAGCAATCAGCAGCCGCATGAGGATGCGCCGGCCGTTGCGTCTCTTTGGGTCCTCTAACGAGCCCCAATATGTGACTCTCAGATGAAGCGGCGCTGAGCTCCGTCTCTAGGGTCTACTCCTCGTCCTACTCCTCGTCCCTAGCGAAGACGAAGCTGCGCAGTAAAGCCTCACGCTCTCGAGCAGCCGTCGGGTCTTTCAGACGCGGTCCAGCAGCTTTATGGCCCAGCCAAGCTGGTGCGGAGGGATAGGACGTCCTGACACTTTCCGGTGCTCTGGACTCACCACGTGGAACTTGTGGAAACCTGGTTCTTCAGTCCAGAGTTTTCAAGGCGGTGGCACAGACAACGATTCTGGTACAGCGATGGATCGTTCCGAGGATAGAACTGAGAGATGGTGTGCTGTCATGTTGGTCTCATGGTATTAGAGCAGTAAGAGACTTGACCTTGAAGAATTGTATGCCAATCGCCTTGAGATTGCCTGGCGCCAGACGCATGTTCAAGGCTGCAACGACAACCTGCCTGTGTCTGCCTCTGAGTTGGATCGTAGCTTTCTCTGGCCTTTCTCGGCTTGGCTGGAGCTCTCTACGCAGCTTGAACGGACTCGGGGTTTGCTGCATAAAGTAGCCACAGAAATCCATCCTTTGGCGGGATCGCGTGCTTGAGTTGCATGAACATTCCGTCCAGCATGCGTCCAACCGCGCATCCTCGTCCTCATCCATGCATTGCTGATGTTCGCGTACATGGACGAATCGATTAACGCGTCGTTACCAATCTAGTCCTTGGGACTCAAAGTGAGCGAAGCGGGCGCGCAATCATTCTCACTCTTGACTTGAGAACGCGTTGTCCACATCGTGGGGAACGGATCGTTCTGCACGCTCATCCGACTGAGCAGCGTCGCTTCGTATCGTCGCTCACATACGACCGAGTAGTTGGTCCAGGATTGTCTGATCCAGAGCCGTGATTGCTTTGATTGTCGCTTTGCTCTGCTCTGAAGTGGGACAGAGTGACAAACTGTGGGAACCACTCGATTGCCTTGCGTCGATCCACACTAAACAGAAGTGCACACTTGGCCATGATATCATTGGTGTATTGTTGCCGTCTTCCAGCGTCTTGGGCGTTCCAGACAAGCATTGAGCCGTGAAATACAAGCCGATCGCGTGATGGGATCGGTCTTCAGTGACCACACAGGCTTCACCTGCACAAGAGAGCGCATATGACCTTCTTCTACATCGCCAGTTTACTTCATCACACTATGAAAGAGAGATCAATCAGCCAAGTGCTCATGTCCGGTGACGCCAAGTCCAGCATCTTCTCCTTTATATGCTTGGTTGAAACTGTCACATCACAAGCCAGCATCACGCAGCCAAACGTCTCGGTGTTTCCACTACAAGAGCTAATAGGTCTCGTGCTTGATCACCTCCCACAGGGCGCCATCGAGCAGCTCATCTCTCGCCAACTGAGAATTGAAAACTATCTCGCGGTTTGTATTCTGGGTCGTCAATGGACACCATCACGCTTTAATTAAATGGATGCCGAAGATGATGCTGCCTAGCAACGTCTCCACGCTCTCAGGAAGCTCTTTTGCCTTCCAAATGCGACCCAGAAACTCCTCAAGCTGCTGAGGTGGAATGCGACGAGCTGAAAGGAGCTGGTGATCCGGATCCACGAGATAGAAGGCAAAAAATTACGGTAGCCCGATTGATTAAAGTCCTATAATTTAAAGTCCTTATGTCGGGGGGTCATCGAGTGGCCAAATACCACAGCGCGATGTTCAGGCAGAGCGATGGAGCCTTGTGGCTGGTACATTGGGCCATACACCGCGTTTTCAATGCCATAATCGTGCAGCATCGCGGTATGGTTGAATTCTTCCATTGGACCGACCGTGGACGCAAGCGAAAGTCTTTGTGCTGTCGTGTTGGCTTGGCCGTAGCAGTACAGACCAGTGGCTACGATGCGATCCTGATGTCGGCCGCCAATCCCCACACTCGTGGCTGAGACGATCAGGCACCAAGTATATGTCCATGACAGAGACGACAACTTGTACATCTCGGCCTCTGAGTAAGAACGCCTTCTTCTCAGGGCTTACGACTGTCTTGTATTGAGTTGTTGCATTAGGGTGCTGGCTTAATATTCGTTCGAACATTGGCACCATGGCTTCAAACAAGCGGCCGATGGAGTCGTAAAGCTCCAGTGGATGCAGGTTGTTAATGTAAGACTTGATAGTCACGTGGCCATTCTGATCAATGCTAATGTCTGAAGGAATCCAGTGGCTGTCATAGCAGTAGCCACATATAAACTGTGGCACCAGTGGACGTTCAAGGTGCTGGAAAATGCTGTCCTGCATGCGCTTGTGGATCGGTGGATGCTCTGAGCGCCAATTGGGTATCTTTTCTTCGTTCATGATTCGCGTTTCATCACTGAGGTATGGAAACATGAACGGATCAATCAGAGCCACATCTCCATCGGCGTCAGGGTTCACTAGGCGCTCCATGCGATCCAACTGGTCAAACGCTCGTTGTTGCTCTTATCTTGAGACCGCATTGTCCAACAACATCAGCCCTGGAATAGGCTCATACTCGAGGCATTTGAGTTTATCTGAGGCTTTGGTCACACGCTTGAATAAATCAGCCACTTAGTTATCCACAAAGCCACACACAAATGCGAGCTGATTCACAATAGCTTGAGCTAGAACTGTAATCGTCTTGATCGTTCGCTCGCTCGTCTCAGACGGAAGCAGGTTCTGAATTGAGCTTTGACTCTCTCCTTGTTTAGAGCACTGATAAACGCAATGAACCGCTGGGTTGCTGTGCTTTGGACGCTTTTGTACAACGCTCGTACTATAGGCCACGAGATCGAGCGGGCATCTTCCATAGTCCGACTCTTGTCACGCAGACTCTGAGTCGCAAAGTACGAGGCGAGCTCGTTGTAAGAATCGCTGCTAATCTTCATCGGTGCGATTGTCGGAGCCAGCGCGCGTAGGATCTTGTCTTGGATCTCCCTCTTGACGCTGTCGTACATCTCACAGCTCACCTGGCTTAGCCACACATGAATCTCGTCCTGCAGCACTTGATCGATCACCGGTCGCAGCGAGAGCGTGTGGCGGATCTTTTGTGCCACAAACCACAGTCCAGCGTCGCGCACCAGACGTTTTCTGTCCTGATCCCACGCGAGCCACCACTCGGCACGCTCCAGAATCTGACCCACGGCGCCACGCAGCAGCAGGTCCTGGAAGGTCGGGACTTCTGTTGGTTCTCCCTCCAATTGAGTTCAAATGGGTTGAAAACGCACAGTGACAGCCTGACGGTCGCACATCACGATTCTCAAGTATCAATAGATAACGGAAGGCTGTCATAGAGTGATTCTGCCACATAAAGCTGCATCCAAACCACACAGTGAGCAACTCAGATCGACACTAGACAAGACAAAGAGGGATCCATGGAGCGATGGGATTCTCAGCAGCCGTTGCCACCTGCGATGACCAGACACGCTGTCGATGGGAACATCACCATGATGTTGGTCATGACGGACCAGACCAACGCAAATGCCAAGTACGTCACTGTGACCATGCCCATGAGGCGACTTGAGCCGCCGAATCGTTTGAGCATGTGGGTCTCCTCTTTCTGTCGTGGCAGCAGCACAAGCCACGCAAGCGAGAGCAGGTTCACAACATACATGACAATGACTGTGACAGTGATGTCTCTGCGTACACCGTGTGTGTCGTTCTGAATGCGATCGGTGCTCAGATCGAAATTGGAGTCGAGATTGCGCGAGATACTCGTGGCGACCGGAGCCGAGAGGTTGCTGACTGTGGACAGCAGGCCGTACATGGCGCCTTCGTGGCCTTCGGTCGACAGCTCAATGATAATGAAGTTGGAAACGATGAACATGACGCCCTCGGGGATCTGCTCCAGAGCATACATCCAGATATAGTACCACTGGTTCCGCTGGACATCCCAGATCACGAGCAGCGTACACGCAGCGTCGATGGCCACATACGCGATCATCGACACGGCTGGCACCATGCGCCAGCTCCAATGGAGTCCATATTTCCCAGTCAGCCACATGGCCATGCCGAACACGGCGTTCTGTAAGAACGAGCCGATTTTGTCGTTGAGCGATGAGACGTCGACCCAGTAGTCCTCGATTGGGCTGGCCGATGTGTACGTGAAGTCGACAAAGATACCGGAGAAGAACATGAAAGCGATGACCTGGTACACGGCTCGTGTCTGCACGATGTCCCAGAATGTGAACAGGTAGTCTCTCAGACTCACAGGCGGCAACCGGTCTTCCTTAATGCAGAACCACGTGAGCGGTAGAATCGGCAAGATGACAGCACCAAAGATGCCCATGAGCACAGGAAACGACATCGAGAAGCTGAAGTCTCCTCCGTACGCTTCACCGTTGAACGCGAAAGCCACCACAATGAGTGAGATCATGCTGAACACAGTTCGGGTCGTGTAGATGATACTCTGCGTCGTGCCGCGCACGTTCGTGGGCTCTCGTTGAGCAAGTTCGACCACGATGCCATCGGCACAGACATCGGAAAAGACGTAGCCGACTGCGCAGAACATCATGGGGATGACGTATTTCAGCCTTGGTCTGCAGCGCTTCGGTTCAAAGTCGCTTCAATCGCAGGTGTATAGTCGTCAGGCTTGGCATCGCGATAGGCTGAGACTGTGAAGTAAGGCTTTCCAACTGGAGTCAACGCCATGATGAAGAGCATAGCCAGACAAGCGATCCAGCCGATGATCATGTACGGACGGCGTCGATAGCCCATGATCGGAAAGCAGTCGGAGACCATGCCGTAGAAGACCTTGAAAGACCAGGGCAGATTCAAGAGCGTGGCGGCTGTTGTGGTCTCAGTGCCAGAGATATTAAGGTAATTCTGCAGGAACGGGTAGATGACATTCGGCAGCAGCCCCATGATCAGCCCCACGGCTGCATACTGCGCCACGAGGCCAATGTAGTCCCTGGAAAATAGATTGGGTGCCCCACCTTCACGCAGTGCACCGCCTTCAAACGCATCATCGTAGGCAAACTGCATCTTGTGGTACTTCTTTGGCTGTGATTCAGATATGCGCGGGATGCTGTCTTCCTCACGGTTGTACAGATCCATAACAACAGTCGAAATACGATAATGCGCTCAATGCGATAGACTACAACACACAGCACAGGATTTCCCATCCTTCTAGCACGTTGTGCACTCAAGAATTGACGCTCAAAGTCAGTTCACCATGCAAAAGACATACAAATCCAGACCGCATCTGAGCACGGACATATACGCGAAGCCACTTCATGTTGCTGTTATCAGGACAGGACTCTTCTGCGTAAAAGGGACGATTCCTTCGGCTTTGTATCGCCATCACACGGCTCTTTCGGCATCCAAAGACGACTGAGGAAGTCTCCACAGCCCAGTTCTTGCAGAGGCGACTATAGAATACTGCAAATCCTTCAAAACAGGCATTCACAGAGAGAGAGTGAATCATGGCGATCCTTGAGTCGGCAAGCCAGGAGATGAGCTTTCAACGTGGCATCCCCGTTTTGGCCTTGTTGTCGGCTTGTCAATGATCCAGTGGCAACAATCTTTCATGATGATGATTCGCGGCTTGGCTGTTCGTCCCACGTGATCGATCTGCCTCTTTCTTGGTTCAGCATTCCCTCAACGCACAGCTTCATGACTTCAAACACGTGAGCAGAGAAGCAGCAGCCACCATTCTAATATCCTCTGGAAGTGTAGGGTCCTTGACAAGTACGTACGTCCACTGGCTCTGGAAAAGTCCTTGTGATGGCCGATCAAGCTTTCTTCGTCTTTGCCACGCTCTCCATCTCTATTGGCTCTCTGTTTCGTCCATGGGCTGCAGCTCGGGCTGACTTCATTTCCAGATCGCTTCAGCGCCATTGCGCCACTCCCAGAGACCTTGGATTCAATCGCATTTGGCTCAAGCAGAATGTTCATACAGCACAAGCGGCGAGTGGAACAGTACATGCCCATTGGCCATTTAGGCAGCAGACCCCACTCCTTCAATGGAGATGGCGACGCTTAAAGCCATCCAGCCACCCTCCGCTGAGCGTCAGCTGGTCCTTGTTGTCGGATTGCTGCAGCAGCTCTCGCGCTTTCTCTCGGATCATGGCGTCCGTCACAAGCGCCTGCAAACGGATCATGGTCTGCAGCCACAGGCCGAGCTCTCGGTCAAACTCCTTGAGCCTCAATGTAACGTCTCGCTTACGCTTCATGTCGTACCCTTCGCTCGCCAGACGCTCCAGACCCGCCTGTTGCTGCACTGCGCGTGTGATGGTCGTGCGCGACGGCGTCCGCTTGAGCTTGAAGTGGTCGGTGACCAGCTTGCACAGCTCGTCGCGGTTCAGGCTGGCGTCGTTCTGCTTCTGCATGCAGATCCAGAGCTTAGCCTCAAGTGTGAGGTTGCCCTTCCTCAGCTGGGCCGCGGTAGGTCTCTTGGGCTTGCGCATTGAGCCTACGCGGCGCTTGGAGGCTGTCGTCCCAGTCTGCTACCGCATTGCCTTCATCTATCAAATGCTATGATAAAATAAAATGTTAAAGGATATTTGGTTTTAGCTCTATAAGCACTTTGGTGACCACAGCAATGAATCCATTAATGTGCATCTGATATTGAATACTATCCTTTTCATCAAATTGTCAAGGTTATAGACATCCACAGATGCAGGACAGAAGCTCACTTTATATCCAGCGTAAATTAGACATACAAACTACCAGACAAATGGGTTCAGCGTGCTCCGCTGCGTTTCGTTCTCGGCATTGGGCGTGATGACCGCCGTGGCCGGGGGCGTGCCCTTCGTGGGCGTGTTGAGACACGAGGACGAGGACGGAGGCGCCGTGGAGGGGGGCGCCGTTGCAGCGCCCAGAAGCGAGAACACGCCGTTCAAGAGGGTGGCAGAAGGATCCGAATGCGCTACTGAGACGCGTTCCATCTCCTTCGGGCTATACAGAGAGTCAGTCATGAACGGATGGGCGAGTGGTGCAGAAGGATGGATGGTTACCTGAACTGGAGCATGGTCGCAATGACCGGCACAAGGCGCTCTCGGTCGGCCGGACTCTGGGTCTCCATGTACTTGATCACGACGTTCTTGACGTACTCGAGATTGAGCTTCTCGGATGGAACATTGGCCAGTTGCTGCAGCTGTGCGTTCTTGCGCTGGGCTTCTTCCAGTGACTTGGACATCTCCACGTACTAGACCAACAGAAGCCTATAGTCAGCACTTCTGCATTGGAAAGATCCAAGTGATCCTAGCACGCACCTGCTGCTTGTACTGATCGGCCTGGACTTCCAAAGCAGCCACCTGGCGCTTCATGGTCAGAGTCTCCTCCTCATGCAGAGCTTGGAGCTATTGGTATCATCCAAACACAAGCCTGAGTTCTCGTGCTTCTCTCAAAAAGCAGAACAAGCAGATATCACTCACACGAGCTAAAGCAGCAGCAGCGGCTTCCAGTGCCGCCGCGTCTTGAACAGGATCAGCCTCGTGCTTCATTTTGTTTTCCTGCTCCTCCATCTCCTGTTCAGCGTTGTTGTCGATGGTTTCTTCCAAATTGTTGTCCTTCTTCAGTGACAGCAGCTCCACTGTAGACGGCAGGCATGAGGTGGCAGCGGCAACGGCTGCAGCGGCCATTGTGCGAGCCAACTCAACCTCCTTCGTGAGTTCCCGGATCTTCTGGTCCTTGGTGCGTGAAGCTTCGAGCTCCCTGTTCAGTGCCGCGATCTCCTCGTCCTTGGCGCTCAGCTCCTCACGGAAGAGCTCATCCTGTTCACGGTGCTGGGCAGTCATGGTCTCGATCTCTTGCTTCAGCGAGTCGTTCACGCCGCTAAAGTGGCGCAGCTGACCACCCAGCGTGCCCATACGCGCAACAATGCCGTTGAGCTCAAGCGTGAGCGTCTCCACCTGGCGCTTCCACTTGGCGTCCTTCGAGCGCTGCTCGTTCTCCAGTGCGTTGTGGTCGATCTCGTGCTGCTTCTGCTGCTCCTCCAGCAACGCCTTGGTCTGCAAAAGCTCCCGCTCCAGCATGCGCACGCGCGTGGCGTAGGCATCGTCGATCTGTTGCCGTTCAACCTCATGCGACGAAGCCGCCAGCGCGAGCTGCTGCTTTTGTTTGGCCTGCTTGGTCAGATATGCCAGACATGCCAGCACAGCCAGCAGGGTACTGTTGGAAAGAGAAGAGCAAGACGCATCGAATGAAGGGTCAGTCATCCCGATCCGAGGCGTCATAGACACACAGTGGCCGGCCAAACGTGGTACCTGGTGGCGCGCATGGCCGTCCCAGTCTTCATGCCTTCAGCTCCGTTCCAACTGGCGACTGTATGGAAACTCCGATGGCAGCAGAGGGGGCGAACTGACGACAGTCGCGGGCAGACGAGGGGGGAGGAATCGGACTTAAGCGGAGAAGCAGAAAGAAGGATAAGGGCGACGCCACCGGATTGGCTAATAAAACGGCGCTTTGGAAACGAATGATGGCGGCTAGGGCTTGAGGGCAGTGTGTAACCCGCATGGGGTTACGTTGAACTCAGACTCAGATCTCCACTCACTCTTCTAATTTTGTTTTTGGCAATTGGGAATTAGTGGCAAGACCTGCTGTTCCAGCTCAGATGCTCACTGCCAAGCACACGAGAGAAACTCGTGGATATAAACGAAGAGAATGAGCAATGAGCATGCGAATAGAGTTTTTAATTGTGTGTTTAGCATCTGCAAGTGCTGCTCAAACGACCTCGCAACTCCTCGTCTTCGTTTTGTAGTGAGCCTACAGACTCGTCGGATCCTCAATGCGTAGATGTTCTGTGCTTTCGTAGGCAGCACGCCACTGGATCTTGTCGACGCATAAATTTTAGCCGGGTTTTCTAGCTTTATGGTGGGATTTTGGTGCAAGTTTGAAAGGTTTTTGCTTGTGTTTCTTGGCGCTTTTTGTGTAAAATCTGTTAAAGAAAGGCAAGACTGAAGCTGTAACAAGTTGCTTTGCACGTGGTGCTCACTCAAGGTCAACATGTTTATCGACTGACAAAGAACTCCAGTGCGTCTAGATGTTCTTGCCACGCCTATTATCATCTCAGTAAATTAGTCTTAATGCGGAGTCGCCCTCCACACCTGTGAACCACAAATTGACGAATGACAGGCTTTGGAAAAATGTAAGGAGCAAAACGCGCAGTAGAGGTTTCTACTGCGCGATCAACTTGTTTATAATGTACATTGGCGACTAATTTTCCTTCCTCTTACCGGTCACTTGGAGTGAGATAGAGAAGAGGTTCGCCATGAGGATGTTCACAATGTCTTCACACGCACAAATATACGACAATAGAGGCGGCAGGCCACCCAAATGATCACGACGCGAACGGATTTAACGTTTCCTCGTCGTCCGGATCACTATCAGCAGGGCCCGAGAGATTGTTGGACTTGGTAGGGAGCGTTGCTGCTATGTGTTGGGGCATTGCCAGTGGCTTCGGTGCTGGTGGAGGAGCAGCGCCAAAGAGCGAAAACACACCGCTCAAGAGGCTGGAAGACTCTTCCAGGGCCTTTTGCTGCGCTTGAGTGATGTTTTGCATGTCCTGTGGGCTGTAAGAAAATGAAATATAATTCGTGAGTCGACTGAATCGATGCAACGCACACGACATTAACGTACGTGAACTGCAGAAGGGTGGCGATAACAGGTACCAGATGCTCCTTCTCGTTTGGATTGTGACTCGCAATGTACTTGATCACAATATTTTTCAGGTACTAAACCACACGAAGCCCACGTTTAGCGCAAAATACAGAGCAAGGAAGTACTGAGAGCTGGACATACCTCGGTGTTGAGTTGGTCGGACGAACGCTGACCCAATTCTTCAAGTTGCTTTTTCTGGCGCTTGAATTTGACCAAAAGTTCCTCATACTACAATCAAAACAACACAACCGTAAAGTTTGCAACACACAAACTGAGAGTCCTTGATGATCCCCACCTGTTGCTGATACTGAGAGGCTTGAGACTGAATTTCAGCAGTCTGTCGCTTCATTTTGATCGCATCTTCTTCACGAAGTGCTTGAAGCTAAAATATCACAGTACCTGTCAGTGTCATTGCAAAGTATAAATGCACACCCAAACAGAATCTACTCACGCGAGCCAAGTTCAAGATCTGGTTATCGACCCCAGAAGACGAACCACTTGACGAAGACGCACTGGCAGATGAAGGTTTATCTTCCTGCTCAGTTGTCGACAAAGAGGCTGATTGAGTAGTAGTGCTTTCGTGTGACGACACCATTGATCTTGAAGTCGCAACAGCACTAGAGCTAATCGTGCTGTTTGCGATAGCTAGATCCGTTCGTGCGGCTTCTAACTGCTTCGACAGTTGTGCGATTTCAGCTAAGTTGGCCTTCATGGTTTCACGCTCACTGTCACTCGTACGCTGAAGGTCTTGCTTCAGTGCACTGATTTCATGAGCAAGAGCTTCATTCGTAATGCAAAGTTGTTTAACTTCGCCTTCCAACTTCATCTTGGCCTGTGAATCATTCCGCAGCTGCACAAGCTCCAAAGTCATCGCTTCGACCTGAGACTTCCACGCTGTCTCCTGCGATCGCATCTCAACTTCCACGGTTTCTTTGGCGGCTTGCACAAGGACCACGTTTGTATCGTGCATCTCTGCAATTTTCTGCTTGGCCTCCGCAAGCTCAAGCTCCAACGAATTCACTCGCGCATTCGAGTCAAGGACTTGTTGTTCAAGCTGCACCATCTCGACTGACGACTTCTTCAGAGTTGTTTTGCTCTCGCTGCTGGCTTTCTTCAGCGCCGTATGCGCTCGTTTCTTGTATGTCTCCAATGCAACCCGCGCTGCATTTGCAGCGTCCGTTTCAACTTGCAGCTGGTCATTCAAATAGCTGACTTCTTGCTCCAACTTTGAAATTGTACCTTCGTGTGCACCACCAATCGTTTGTACAGTGTCGCGTAACTCACGAATCGTCGCATTTGCAGTTTCTAGTTGAGATTGCGCGTCTTGCAGAGCAGTATCCTGAACGCGTTTGCTGGACTCGAAAGCTTGCTTCAGTTCTTGATGCGTAACCTCCAAGGCATGGTATCGCGTTGACACTTCCCTCATTTTGTCCAACGCATTTTGACACTCTGCTTCACTTTCACCAACCGTTGCCATGAGCAAGGCTTGAGACTTTTCCAACGTAGCAATTTTCGTAGTAAACTCCTCTTCACGGACTCGCAGTGCTGCACTCATGGACTCGCTATGCTTTTCAACAGCAGTCTGTAGCTTTTGCTTCATAGATGTCATAGTCTCCTCATAAACCAGAGCTTGAGTCTCTATACGTTGCACTTGAGCATCACGGTCCTTTTGCAATTGGATCATACTAACACGCAATTCGTCCAACTCTTGTGACGCCACTCGCAGCTGATCCTGACTAGAAGAAAGCTCTTGCTTAAGTGCATTCAGTTCTTCATGTCGCTGAATATTAGCAGTCTTCACGGCGTCATTTTCTTCCTTCAAGCTCGTGGTCTCAGAAATTTGGATTGTTAGTCGATCCTTCAAGCTCTTCGCATGCTCTTTGAGACGCTTGTACGACGTAAAGACTTCTTCCAGCTTTTCTTTTAGCTTCGTGATCGATTCGTCCTTCGATGCCACTAAACTCGCATGATCTTCATCCTTCATTTCAATTTCAGACTGAAGATTTGCAAGATCACCACGCAACCCTTCAATAGCAACACTCTTGTCCATAACATTTTGTTCCGCACTGGCAAGTTTCGCTAAACCGTCAGAAACAATAGTGTCGATTTTAGCCTGTGAAGCCGCGGTCACACTCTCCAGCTCCATCTCCAGAGCCTTCGCATGCTCACGAGCGGCAGACAAATCCGCCTCCGTAGCCTGGAGTGTTTCTTCGAGCTGGCTGATCGCACTGCTGTGGGACTCGACATGGCC
>JAADVW010000883.1:0-13479 GCA_023335875.1 Elongisporangium prolatum
ACTACTTGATCAAGTGTGGTTTTCAGACCCACGTTTTCAGACCCTCCCCCGCAGTGGCGCAGAGATCGCCATTATTGGGATCTATGTTGATGACATCGTCATGGTGGGCACTGACGCGACAATAGCAGCTGCGATGACAGCATTGAAGGCCGAGTTCAAGGTGAAAGACCTTGGCACTCTGTCATACTGCTTGGGACTGCAGGTTTGCGAGATCTCATCGGGGATCATTTTGCACCAAGCAAACTACATCACGAAAGTGATGACGCGCTTCCGTAAGAGGGATGTTTCAAGAACCACAAAAACTCCCATGGTAGTACGCAACCTGAACCCAGAGTGTGACGTCTACGGCCCAAGACGTGGCAGTGAAAGAGTCCTTAGTGAGAAGTACCCTTACAAGGAGGCTATTGGAGTTCTACTCTATCTCGCTAACTGCTCACGCTCGGATATCGCCTTTGCCATAAGTGTGCTTGCACGCTACTCATCGGAACCCACCAAGAGGCATTGGTCTGGCATTATGCAATTGCTACGATATCTGGCAAAGACAAAGAACAACGGTTTGCTTTATCGTAGAGGTGTTGGCCGTAATATCTCTGACCTAATTACTGACGATCTTCATGGATATGGATGGATACCTGTCCAAAACCGCGTAAGGCTCGATCGCAAACTGGCTAGGTGTTCATGTCTGCACAAGGTGTCATCTCGTGGAGATCGACAAAGCAAACACTTGCAGCTACATCTACAAATCAGTCCGAGCTCATCGCGTTCTATGAAGCCTGCCGTGAGTGCGTCTGGATCCGTCAGTTCATCAAGTTTGTCAGAAAGGCCCTGAAGATCGACAACAGGCTGCTCCCCATCGCTGTCTACGAAGACGACGCAGCTTGCGTCGCCCAAGTGCAGCAAGGCGACATCAAGAGCGATCGAACCAAGCATATCGATCCGAAGTCCTTCTTCATGCACGATCTCAACGGCAAGCAACTTGAAGTCAAGCGCGTATCGTCCGAGAAGAACTTAGCGGATTTTTTTACGAAGTCTTTGAAGAGCATCAAGCACTGGTCCCTCGCACAAGGCCTAGGCATGACAAGCCTCTAGTTGCATATTATATAGCTGGGTTTTTTACCCTCACTGCTTAGCGGGGAGTTTTTCCCAGAGACAGAAAAATTAGATATAGGAGCGCGTTACTACGCTGAGGGGAAGTGAAACAGATCTAAAGCCAGAGAGTGCCAGTTGTTCTCTGGCGTAGGTTCTGTACCCTGTAGGGTCTATACCCATGGTGTAGTTTCTCTACTACCAACGGCCCTTAGAACATTCCTAGAGCTAGACTTGAAGCCTGTGCTTCAAGTACAAGCTACCCTGGACAGAGCACATAGACATGCAGTGTAGGACACAGCTAGTGCTAAAGCTAGATAATACACTTCATTCCAACTTTCACTGGCTTCGCCTCAAGTTGCCCTGCAACAATTATTATAGCATATCAAAATTAGCTGGCAAACAAAAAGGCAAAGGCGAATCCCTGTCTATACTGATTCAAACTTAACTGATAACTTTGGTGGGCGATTGAGGGGCGGTTTCAAAACGATCATGAGAAACTGGGGGCTGCCAGGGTATTAATAACATTTTCGGACTTTTCAACTAAATAACTTCTTGTGGATGTCAAGCGAAACATCCACACTAAATAGCACTAAATGCATGTACCGGTACGAGCCGGTTTGGAGATAGCGACGGTATCTGATCTCGATATCGTCCTTTCCACCGTCACTTCTTGTCGAAATCGAGAAGAAGCAATGCCGAATCCCATTGCTGACAGACAAATGGACGTTCATGCGGCAGAGCTGGAGCTAGAAGCTGCAGAAGAGAGAGCAAAGAGGAGCCAGCTCATTGACAGCCTTGAAAGAGAGGATTTCATGCCATCTACAGCAAGTGCACAGCGCATTGGCAAAGTGGAGAACGCTTAACGGAGATAAAAGTGCTTCATGCTGCGCAGGCCGCACATTGAGGATTGAGGGCCTATTACACGTATTATCTGGATCAACGCGATGTCATCAGTAAGAAATATGTGATGCGTCGATCGTACGGTGAGATAAGCTCATTTATGCTCCATGCAGAGGCCAAAGCAAATCTCGAGATCGCGCTCAAAGCCGCAGATAAAGCCCATGAGGGCGGTACATTCACGAGTACATACAAATATGCGCAGTACATTTTTTGCTAAAGCATTCTTTGACACAATGCTTGTTTGTCCAGCGTCATGGCGTGACTGGTTGCTCGGCATCAAGCGCGTTTCCGAAGAGAAGAAGACAGCTTGAAGACCTTGTGCGGAAACTACTCGTCGCATGAACTGCTCAATTGCGTAAGATTAACATCATGAAAGTTTTTTTTGTTTGACCGCTGTTTGATACGCAGACTTTGCGTTGTTTTTTCGGATGTCATCTCGTGAACCAATAATGCGATCTCTATTCATGGGAGTGAATTGTTTGATCAATCATCACGAAAGCTATCGCCTTCGATTTCTGGCATAAACCATGCGCAAGTCAGTGCGATAGTAAGGATCAGTCAAGGTGGTTCAGCTTCAACGTAACCTTTCGCTGGGCATGGAAAATGTACATACTTGGCTTCTAGGTGGATGCGTCACAAGCACGAATCTGCAAGATTTATTATGAGCGTCCCGCATCGCGTCTCAACTTGTTGTTGTTCAAATGTAGTTTGGC
This sequence comes from Elongisporangium prolatum, assembly GCA_023335875.1. Classification (NCBI taxonomy): domain Eukaryota; phylum Oomycota; class Peronosporomycetes; order Pythiales; family Pythiaceae; genus Elongisporangium; species Elongisporangium prolatum. The sequence continues at coordinate 2,703 of JAADVW010000883.1, forward strand.
TATGAACACTACTTTCCATGAGCACTAGTCGGTAGGCTTTTCATCGTCTGTCCTTTCCCTGACGGCGAATGAATCCGTGAGTTGCAAGCTTGGTTTTTGTCGAAATCTCTGCCCATGATGTTTAATGTTGGTTTCAGACGCTGGATGCAAGTCCGACGATTCGTGCAGAAAAGGACGCTGTTATGTTTTCTGGAGCTCAGATTTGTTGCCACATTCTTTAATTGTACCAACGGACTGCTTCAGGATGCGTTTCGCCTCCATTGATCAGCTGGCAGCCATATCATACGAATTAACGAAATATGACGAGAAGCATTGCATTTTTGTGCAATGCTTCTTCATCCGTGGCAATTGAAGAATGACTTGTGGCAAACCTGAACCGACCAAAATGCGCTTAATCGATAGAGAAGTGATGCGATGGTAGAAGCGATGAACAATTTGCTTGTCTAAGAGCAATTAGAGTGCGCGTCCAGCAATTAACCCTGCTAACAGCTTTTGAGCTCATATTTGATGTGCTAGTGCCAATGAAACCCGCGCGTTTAAGTGCTTAAGCGAAGGAGATGTTGAAATCAGTCCGTGACTGACAGCAATCCAGGTGAGGCGAGAGTTGAGTCATCTGCTTTGTGGGTAAGCGTGCCACTTTCTCCTGAAGTATGTTGTTTTACTAAACTCTAATGTGTTTGTCTATTCGACTGTGCTTTGTGCGTATCACTCGAGTCAAGAGCACCAACATCCACAGTACACTGAAAGCGACAGTCAACCACCAGCCTCGCTCACTTCGTATACGCAGACACCAAACAAAAGAAGCCGTGGTTTGTTGATCCCCTTGTCCACCTCAACACCTCTGACCCAATGGCAGAAGTGGGTTGCGCTCGCAGCACCCGCCATCGTCTTCGTTGTTGTGGTAGGCGTTCAGCTCTCTTACGCCTTTGGATCGCCAATCATTTTCGAGAGAGGTAGCGTCGCATTTTTCGATGGCCGCGGTCGGCTGTGTCTCTAGCTATTTCGCCTCTGGTGATCACTAACCAACTGATCACCAGAGGCGAAATAGCTAGAGACACGCTGACTGCGAGATTACTAACAGTTGGTTAGTGAGCCCGCACGTCAGCAAACTCACATATGCGGTTGTTGTGTTCGATGACGCACGCGAAGATGGAAATACTTGTTGCTGGTTTTTAAATTACGTTGGAGATCTAATGTGAAACCATGTTTTTTTTCAACTCGCTGTTTGTTCGGCAGAATTTCGCAAAAGCATGAAGCATTTCCGTTCACGGATCGAACTCACGAAATGTCGCTACTCGTGCCTTTGTTTCTGCTGCTTATGATACACACCAACCACAATATGGACACAACACAACATCAACGAACTCAAGCTTTCGCTTCGCTAGCTGTATCTGCGTCTTCAGCTCTTTGATGTGGGTTGTGCACGTGAGGACAGCTTCATACTGTCTAATGCGAATCATCTGCTGCTTGTGAGCAAACAAAGCCGCCACTTGAGCCTGGAGCAAAGCGACTTCTAATTGAACGTCTTCTGGAGGCGTGTCGCACGACAACACGTGGAAAACACGGCGGCAATCGCGGCAGATGGCCAATGAATTCAGATAGTCGCGATCGGTTTGGTGCGTCACGAGGCACAGCTCCTGAATCTGATCGGATTTGCAACGCATCTCTGCGAAAAGGATCGAAGCCTGAGCTCGAGTCTTGCTCGTCTCTGTGGTGACGAGCGCGATTGTTTGCTTCACATAATCGACTTCAGTGACAACGCCCATGACATCAACAGGACCTCCTGGCAAGATCACTTGCGTTCCAATGTCGATCTATGGAGCACATATATCATCTGCCAATAGCCAGCCATTGCTCACTATTGAGACGAGACTGACCTGAAATGCTTGAGTTTTGACATAAAGCCATTCAATCAGTCGCGGGCGCTTGCACAGCACGCACGTGTCTGCATGATCGTCACGGTTCCATGATGAGCAGATCCGGCATTTCCAGGATGTCTTGCCAGTTTTTGTGTCTCCTGAAGCTGCAGACCCGACGTTGAATGGACCAGAGAACACGCTGAGCATTCGGCCTTCTCGTCTTTGAAAAAAAAAAATTGTACCGGTACGCCTGCTCTGCGCGCATTGCGATCCTGCGAAAACCGGTTAAGCAGCGCATGTTTGAGCCGTTCAATGTGCGACATGGTGCACACCTGCGCACAGCCTGCTACAACTTATTACCTTTTTGTTAATGTAGTGTTATAATAACGATATTTGCGGGAATGCATCTTTTTATAATATAATTATGTCTCTAAACCTGTATATTAGCATATCCTGTGCAAACTCCTTCATTTTATGAATGGGTGTGGCGTGAGTCTTCAGAAGACAAGAGGATAACGAGCGAGCCTGAAGGACGAGCAACAGCATGAGCGGGCCAGTCGCCTCCGTTGCGCCGCAAATGGCGAGTGACACATCCGAAGCACGGCCAGTACGGGAGTGGATCGATACGCTGCTAATGGCGGCCGGCATGGCCAAGACCAATCAGGCTGGCCAAACTCAAAAAGGGGCCGCTACGACATCGAGAGCTCCAACAGCCAGTGGCGAACCATCGCAGTCGACACAGCCGCCTCCAGATGGACAACGATATTCCAAGACCGACAAGGACGCTACAGCAGCTAAAGAAGACGGTAAGGAGTCGCCGATGTCGGACTCTGCTCGTGCGACGACCCAGAGCGACGGCGACCAAGACGAAGGTAGCGGGAACACCAAGCGCTATCGCCGTCGGCGCTGTGAAGTTCCTGGATGTACTAAGTTCGCTCGCTACAACAACGCATGCTCTGGCCATGGAGGGAGGCGTTTCTGCTCGCAGAAGGATTGCACACGCGTGGCCCAATTCGGTCATAAGTGCAGCACGCACGGCGGGATCAAGTATTGCACTGTTGAAGGGTGCCAGCGCGCTGTTCAGTCGCGCGGTTGCTGCAAGACGCATGGCGGCGGCGTGCGCTGCCAAGAGGAAGGATGTGAAAAGGGCGCGATCTCCAACGGCAAATGTCGATCTCACGGGGGCGGCTCGCGCTGTGCGCACGAAGGCTGCATGAAATGGGCACAGCGTCACGGCTTCTGTGTGCGTCACTCCAAGACTGCGGAGCCCGGATCAGGTGAGGAGCCCATCGCGGCACAGCATGAGCCTTGAGGTGATACGTAAAGACAGATCTCTGGCTTGCAGCCTCATTCGCAGAACGACATAAGGATGGTGTAATCTATCGCGGGGGGCTTTCGCCAGCATATCTCTTGTGATTTCTTCATCTGCGACGTGTGTCTTTGCGAAGCTGCCGGGTTGTACTATCTATTTCCGTTAAAGTACGAAGTTAAGTCGGTCGCGCATGAAAGTAACGACGCATACGCCAACGTTCGTGAGCGGCTTCGCTGCGCGATGTATGCGAACTGCAGCCGCAGATCTGTTTAATCCAGAGTCAATCCACAAGATAGAGTCTATCATGGCGCATCGCGAGACCGGTATGTCGATCAAGTCACCGCAGGACGGGATCCGTCCATGTCTATCTGATGCTTAGCGTGATACTTAAGTCGTAGATTTGGCTTGCAAAGACCCAGCGCGTGGCGTTTACTCTGGCGATGAGCAGTCGCGACAGAGCGTGGAGATCAAGTTTGGCGATTTCGTGGATCTGTATCAGGCCACATACGCGAACAAACCGCATTGGCTGCAAACGGTAGACAACCTGGAGTTCTACCTGTGCCAATGCCCCATCGCAGTCTTCCAGCAGGATGATACGTGCTCCCATGCCAAGCTTCCGGAAATCATGAAGGAATTTGTCATGTACGTTCTGACGCGCTTGCTATAGAATCGGTCTTTCAGTACTGACGCACCTTCGCGTCTTGGGTCTCTTCAGTCCTGATTGCCTGGCGGGTCAAGCGCTCAGCCATGTGAACTTGTGGATGTCGGTGCGTGCCAGCCGCACCAGTTTGCACTACGATGCGTACCGCAATGTCCTAGTCGTACTGCATGGCTGCAAGAAAGTCACACTGTATCCGCCGTCGCAGAGCGCGTACTTGTATCCGTATCCAGTGTACTCCAGATCGGCCAACCATAGCCGCGTGAATGTTGCCGAACCTGATTTGCAGACTCATCCCGAGTTTATAAACGCGACTGCAGAGTGCTTTGAAGTAAACGCAGGAGGTGAGAACCGCTGATGATCTAGTCTGGTTGATCTACAGCTCACGACATTGCTATTCACAGACGCGCTGTTCATTCCAGAAGGCTGGTGGCATCAGGTTGATTCGGATGCCTTTACGATCGCAGTGAATTTCTGGTTCGATGGCAGTCGCAAGCGTCTGATTGAGGATCCAAACATGACTGTCTACTATGCTCGTGTGTTGGTGGCCGACATGGTGAAGCATGAGAGCGCTCGCTATCTGCATTCATTACGGACTGCGCACTCGTCCACAAGAGGCCACCACTCACCCCAATACATAGTTGACAAGGTCTTGCACGCCTCAGATCAAGCTGAAAGAGAGCAGATCATGCTCACTCTTGACAATGCTGAGCTGATGGCTGTGCAAAAGCAGATTGCAAGTGATCACTGCGCAGTTTGGCGCTCGTTACTTGAGAATGCGAGTCTTGAGTTTGTAGCGGTACTCATGGACCACTGGGATCAATGGCTCAGCAGCGAAGATGCCGATAGCAGCAGCCTCACGACCATTTTCGCAGCACTGGGCGACGATGAAGAGCGCATTCGTTTGCAGTTGTTGCTCAAGAAAGAGGATTTCGAGCGCAAGATGGGAGTTCGCGTGCTGGCAGATACATTCGACTGCGCTAGCTCTGATTCTCCGTAAGTATTCTCTCGAACCTCTCCCACTTCGTTAACTGTGGAGACGAATGATCAGCAGCTGCGCATCGCTCCTTTGGGTTCACATTTGTTTGAATTGGGCTTTGGCTCCATTGTTACCAGAGTTCAATGTGGCTACAGCCACGGTTTCAGTGTCACAGGAAGAAAGGGATGGGCTTGAAGACAGTAGCTTCCAAACATTCCGATTGGTCGGCGCATCCGATTGGCCCGAGCCAAATGAACGTCAAGGCGTGTCGTCCCAGGGGTCGGTGAGACTGCCGGACACAGAGGAACGGCCAATGTATTTCTGCAATTGCACTCTTCAGCTCAGATCACGATACGTCAGCATCATGGCCATGGAGAACGCCCAGCAATCGAATGCCGCTGGCTTGACCAAGGATCAAAAGGTTTGGAATGTCATGCCATCCGAGTTTTCCTACCGGTGCTCGAATCCCATCCGCAAGATCGTGGACAACATCAAGAAGCCCGAGAGTCTAGACAAACCGCTCATTCCACTGTCGTTGGGTGCGTTCCTTGAGAACTAGCGATGGAGGGATTGGTAGTGGTCGGCTAACGTTGTGTGCTGCTGCTTCGTCTGATTGTGCAGGTGACCCGACTGTCTTTGGCAACTTTAAATGCCCTGATGTCTTGACAGAAGCGATTGTCCGCAATGTTCGGTATGTAATGACAAGAGTGGGCGTGGATCGAATTCGCTAAAGAATGGTGGCTCTGTTGCTCAGTTCGATGGCACATAATGGTTACATCCACTCAGCTGGTACCGACGCCGCACGTCATGCGATCGCGCAATACTCTGGAAGCCCACAAGCTCCATTAACGAGCGAAGTAAGAAGCGATTGGAAGCGTCATTGATGTGATTAGTGGATTCGGTGGTGGTAACAAATGATGCTGTTGCCTTTAGGATATCATTATTGCTAGCGGAGGCTCTGGAGCCATTGACATCGCATTGACAGGATTGCTGAATGCTGGTACGTTCACGCCATGACGATTGTCATGCGGATGTGCACTGACTGCAAGCGTGCTGTCTAACCACAGGCGACAACATTCTCCTGCCGAACCCTGGCTTCCCGCTCTACCAGGTCATCTGTGAGGTCCATAAGATCGAGTGCAAGTTCTACAACCTTCTGGTATTTTTCGTTTGAGCTTGCTTGGGTGCGATCCTCTTTGAGTTTGATTGAAACCACTGCGTTGAACGTTTCAGCCGGAGAAGAACTGGGAAATCGATCTCGACCACCTGCAGTCACTTGTGGATGAAAACACCAAGGCTATTCTGATCAACAACCCTTCCAACCCTTGCGGCAGCGTCTTTTCCAAGGTAAGTCTTATGTCGATGCAATACAACGTTGAGCGAGACTAACTGGAACACTGGATTTATTAGCCCCATCTTGAAAAGATTCTGGCGGTCGCGGAGCACAACAAGATCCCGATCATCTCTGTATGTGATTCTCTTGCCTACATGGTCTTGTAGCTTCTGACTGATAGCTTTGCTATGAACTGGCAGGATGAAATCTATGGCGACATGGTTTTCGGTGACAATGTGTTTTACCCTGTTGCTTCTCTCACAAAAACGGTCCCAGTGATCTCCATCAGTGGTCTGGCCAAGCATTATGTTGTCCCTGGATGGCGAGTTGGCTGGATCATGGTCCACGACCGAAACGAAGTCCTGAAGGATGTGCGGACCGCCTATTTCAAGCTCTCCCAGATGATTCTTGGCGCCAATTCGATTGTCCAGGTGCGTCTAAATGCTCGGATGTACAATCTGTGAACACTGCTCAGTCTCATTTTGCTTGTCAACCTCTAGAGCGCAATTCCTGATTTGTTGACCCCAGTCCCTGGTAGTGCTGAAGCCGAATCTCTTGCAGCGTTCAAGAAGGAGTACTTTGATGTTCTCGAAAAAAATGCTGCCTTCACTACGACTGCATTGGGCAAGGTTCGCGGACTGGACGTGGTTGTGCCGCAGGGCGCAATGTACGTGATGGTAAGTCAATCTTTTTGTACTTGCCGCGAAGTAATTGAAGTGTTGAAGTGATTTCTAACGCTCATGATTTTAGGCTCGCATTAACACCAAGATCCTGAATGGCATCAAGGACGATCTGGATTTTACTCAAAAGCTTCTCGACGAGGAGTCAGTGTTCGTTCTTCCAGGCCAATGCTTCGGCATGGCCAACTATTTCCGCATTGTGTACGCGGCTCCACATGAGGTTTTGAGTGATGCCTACGACCGCATCGCCTGCTTCTGCAAGCGGCACGAGTGCTAGAACTTCCTTAAGTTACGTGTATTGCTGAAATGGATACAATTTCCAACCGTATAGCATTGTATACCCGTATACATCTATACAAAACAGCTGCGCTGCTGAAATATATAGGATCGTAAATTTCATCGTGTGTGTTCTGGAATTTGCCTACGACAGTAGGGATAGGGTACGGCTTGAAATTTCAGGATAGGTTGGCACAAGAGAGGAGGCTGTCTCATTGGTATCAATGAGTTGATCGTGTGCTTTTAATTCCTTGCTGTGTTTAGCGTGCAGTATGCAAAACACAGCAAGGAATACAGCTGTACTACTAATACCAGCAAAGGACATGTGATTCTGTTCAGCTCGCCTCGATTGAGGTTTCGTCCAACCTAACTGGACTTTGCTCATGGGTTAACTTTACAGTACTGGTACTATAAATGGATTTGTGTATTTTTCAGAATCGCTGCTAAACTGAAATTGGCTGGCTACAAAAAAAAAGTCACTCTCTGTAGTTTACCAGACACATTCTGTATAATACATGCAGAAACCACTGATTTCTTTCTGTCAGTTTGGGGCCGCTCGCGGATATTTTCTGCAGAAACGACCAATCTTTTCTCCACCAATCAACGTACTGAACACTTCATTATACCCAATCGCTGGTCTTGTTTTGGTCTGGACATCTGACTTCATGAGGTACATAAAAACCCCGTATGGTACAACGGGGTAGGGCTTGCCGTCCCTGAACAGCCTGACGGCTCCTGAACCCCCTCTCCGAATAAAGCAGTCTGTATCAGGAGCTCATTTGCGTGCATTTGCGTGGCGCAGAGACCTCATGACGCCGTTACCAGGGAGCATGAAGCGTCCGCGAGCGATGGCACTTCTCATGGCCGCCTGTGTGGCGCTTTGTATGCACTCGACCCAGGCCATCGCGCCCATTCTCGTGCGTGGCAACAAGATGTACAACGAGCAGACCAAGGAGCGCTTCTTCATCAAGGGGGTGCGTTGACTCTCTTCTCTCGCTCTCGCGTGGATAGCTACTACGTAGGAAGACACGGAGAGACTCACCTGCGTGTCTTGGTTTAGATCACGTACGAGTACGTCGTCAGCGACACGTACTACGACAAGTACTCCAAGGCGGTCATTAAGGCGAATCTAGCGGACCTGGAGTTCAACACGCTCCGACTGTACAATGCCAACCCAGACGAGTCCTACGCGGATTTCATGAACGACATGGCTGAGTTGGGCATCTATGTGTTGATCTCTGCCTCGCCAGCCAACTCAGACTACTTCGGCGACTACCGCTACTCGACGATCACGAAAACGCTCGGCCCGACGGGTAAGACCACGACATCTTCGAACGGAGTGAAGACGACAGACCTCACCAACACGTGCTACCCTGCGCTGCTCTTGAACTTCGGCAAGAAGGCAAGTGCTCATTCCTGGGAAGAGGGAGAAGAAGAACTTCTGACTGACTGGCTGACCTGTTGTAATGTGTTGCTGAGCAGATCGTGAAGAACTTTGCGCAGTACAACAACACCCTCGGCATTGTTGTGGCCAACGAAATTATGCAGGCTGATCTGACTGCCGCTGCATGCGTAAAGCAGTACGTCATCGATCTGAAGAACTGGATGAAAGTGAATGGCAAGAAGATCCGCCTCATTCCGCTGGCATACGCTGCTGCCGACAGTAGTTACGGCAGCATTATTTCCAACGCAGATAGCTACCACGTGCTCAAGGTGCAGGGTCTTCTCTGCGGTGACAAAATGACCGATGGCAACATGGTCAAGAGTATCGACATTTACTTGATCAACGAATACCGTTGGTGCCCAGACAACACCTTTGCGGAGTCGTACCAGCGTTTCTTGGCCATGGCTGAAGGGATTCCGATCGTCCTCGCCTTTGGCGAATACGGTTGTAAGACATCTTCGGCCAAGACGAGAGATTGGGGCATGGTGCCGTACTTTTACCAGGAACCGTCAAAGACCAACCTGTTCTCGGAAGTTTGGTCGGGTGGCCTCGCGTATTCCTATGGTGAAGCCATGCTGGGAACGGACTCTTTGTTCCCCATGTTTACAGGTATGCTGGTGCTTCGTAACACGTTGACACGATGAATGAAGACTGATTCCTCTCATTTCGTTTGATAGGCGGCTCAACAGATATGCTGGGCCAGCCCAGTACAACAAAGACTACGGATTTCACCAATTTGAAGACGATGTTCGCGAAATACACGCCATACTCGGATCTGGCCGAATGGACGGACGACACCAAATGCACGTGGTATCCTGACGTGCAGACGAACACCACAGTTTCGAACTCTCGCGCAACCGCAGATGGATGGATCATCAGCAGCTGCAGCTCTTCGGATCTTAAGGTCATCACCAACGACACGTGGACTACGGTCACCCGTGAAGGCGTCGTATGTACCGATACTGGTGCCGCATGCGATGTCACAATCTCAACGGCAGTGGGAACTACGGAGCAGGATATTTGCGGTGGCACCTACACGGTTACCAGTGGTGGTAACTCTTGTAATTCGTCTTCCGACTGCGGTGACAATGGCCAATGTATCACTACAAATGGCGTGAAGTCCTGCAGCTGTCTATCTTGTTACACCGGCAGCGACTGCAGTGTCAAAGATATCACGACATGCAACACGCTGTCCAGTAGCTCTAGTGCTCCTGGTGTGATTTTTGCTGGCGTTGGCGCTTTCATCGGAGTCATGGTCCTGGTCTTTGCGGCGCTCGCTATTGTTGCCGCCAAGAAGAAGAAGGGTACGTTGCTGCACTGTATATTGCTGTATTATCCCAATAGTGTTCATATCAACTCGTTGTGTTGTAGCTATGGATCAACTGCGCTCGGAAGTGGCGGTTCGTGCTCCTATGAACGAAGAAGCCACCGCATCCGCTGGTGCCACGCTTTAGCTTTCCAACTTTTGCTAAAGGCTTGTGCATTTTTATAAGTTTAATACACTTGTCGCTTTGGCTACTGAAATACACACCCAAATGACAACCGTATAAAACATGTCGGTCCAGCAACTTTAGCTCCGTATACCTTTGTCACATGGCTCTTTTCTGAGCACCAACTAAAGTTGCTGCAACGCTCTGCAGACCTCCAGCCATTTTGCCCATAAAGCTCATTTCGCCAAATGCCGCCGAAGAAGAAGACCGATGACGTATGTACACAGTTTTGGCGGCACCACGCCATCTCTATTAGCTTTTGAATCATGAACTGACGTCTGGTTTTGTCTAGACCCCGCGTGTGTACCTGGGTCGTCCCGGGAACAACGTCAAGATCGGCATTGTGGGCGTGCCCAATGTGGGCAAGAGTACGTTTTTCAACTGCCTGTCGAAGCTGAACATTCCTGCGGAGAACTTTCCTTTCTGCACGATTGAGCCGAATGAGGCTGTGGTGCCGCTCCCTGACCAGCGCTTCAACTGGCTTGTGGAAAAGGTTCAGCCTGGCAACGCGTACGTTTGCATGTCTTTGCAGTTCCAATTTCAGTATCGAATGGAGGGCTGACGTCTACGACTCTTGTGTACTGCTGTTTTGGTTTCGATATAGTGTGCCGCCGGTGATCACCATCACCGATATCGCCGGTCTTGTGCGTGGCGCTGCCGAGGGCGCTGGCCTTGGTAACGCCTTCCTGTCGCACATCCAGGCCGTGGATGCCATCTACCACATGGTCCGTGGCTTTGACAACCCC
>JAADVW010000884.1:0-13438 GCA_023335875.1 Elongisporangium prolatum
CTCTCGAGCTCTGGCTATGACCGCGAGGAAGCCATCAAAACGGTGGAAGAAGGAACGGCCGACTGCATTGTCTTCGGTGTTAAATTCCTCTGCAACCCGGACTTGGTCAAGCGCCTCCAGCACGACCTGCCGCTTAACGCGCCCGACTATTCCACGTTCTTCACGGCCAATGGTGACATTACCAAAGCGGCTGTGGGATACACGGACTACCCGTTTGCTACGTAAGCGAGATCCGCAGGTGAACGTAGGGCAGTCACCGTACTCCATAACGAATTTCACGCTTCTCTTTTTCGCTTACCTGTTTGTTGTCCCTTCAAACCAGGCAAGGCGCATGCTAGATGTGACAAGAAAGTGTCAGCAGATCGTTGAGTCGGTGGGGCTCTTTCACTCCCGCTTCAAAGCGCGAGATCTACAATCCAAAGACGAGAATTTCCTTAGCGACGTGGCCAAGCACGTCATCATCTCGGAGAGGTGCTTCCTTCCATATTGGCCGGCATCGATCCAGAATCAAAGACCGAGATTCTTCAAGACGCACTGGACGCTATGAAGCAAGACAATGCTCGAAGCGTAAGGGTGCGAGTTTAGACCTATGATCAGTTCCACTCGCGTCATCTTCGAAAAGCAAGTTGTTTTGGTACGCACTTGTACTTAACCGGGTTCCTTCAACCCATGAACCGTTGCAGCTCAATTGTTTCTGCATGGCATCGGCAATCTGGATTCGCCATAAAGAACTGACATTGGTAAATAGGAGTTCGCATCACACGCCAATCCAGTAGCGTAGAGTCAGTCAGTGAAAAGCCTGTGCCAACCTATACATTCGAATTGGCCAAAAACAAAATACGCGTATTTGCGGATAACCCAAAGAGTCGCCATCGTCACAACGCTTGGAGTTACCAGGTGTCATGTGGGGCATGAAGGCGGGGTTGGCTTTGACGCTTACGGGCGTGGTGCTCGTGATCTTGGGCTCACAGTCGCTGGATGCGGATATACAACGCAAGAAGCAGGCGCTGCTCGCTACTGTCCTGAGCTCGGCCACAGAGTTTGCGCAGCAACAAACACCTTCAAGCAAAGAGTTCGCATCCAGTGCGACCTTTGGCTTCGCCATGGACGCGCCCACATACTTAAGCGTGTATCTGTTCAATTTGACCAACGGCCATGAGTTGCTGCGAGGAAACGCACAACCAATTCTGCAGCAAATCGGGCCCTACGTTTACGTGAAGCGCTCACGCAAAGTCAACGTGACGTTCCAGACCATACCGTTCTATCCAGCCACGTCCACGCAGGACTCGTGGATCGCCAACTCGTACGGCTCCGTCAGCTATCAGGTCGAGACTTCGTACGCGTTTGCACCAGAGCGATCGAACGGATCTGAGAGCGGCGTTGTGATCGGACTCAATGCCACTTATGCACGCGAGCTCGCTAAATATCGCCACTTGGGGTACACGGAAAACATGATGATGGCCGAGTTTGCGCAGCAACACATGCAGTCCTACGGACAGCATCTACGCCAGCAGTTCATTGCTGATACCAAACGTCGCGCATGGCGTCATTACTTGCCCGATCTTGTCACTCGAGCTCAAAAGGAAGCACTTGTGCCCATGATACAACGGCAGCGACAGCGGGTGGACTCAGCCAGTGTACCAGCGAACCTCGTACGCATGTATGCCCTCGCACGCACTGAGATGATCCCGCAAGTACTCGGTGATATCCACAAAGACATTGCGGACTCGTTTCTGCCTGATATTTTGCAGCAAGTATTGGTCAATGCTAGTATCCACGCGCTGCCACGTGTACTCAGCAACGCGTATACCAGATTGAGAGTCGAGAGCGTACCACTGATGCTCCAGCGACAGCTTACAAGACAGCAAATACGACATGTTCCGATGTCGTTGTCCTCATTGGCGTTGCATTTGCAGCGAATCGCGTTCCCTTACGTATTGCAGGAAGTCTACGATCGATCGTGTCTTGAGGTAGTTCCATTCATGCTGCGCTCAATCAAGAGCGAGATCGTGGCTCGAGACATTGCAAGCAACCGTGTCTCGGCTGAGGACGCGCAACACAACGTTATCGAGCTCTGGCGGCTTCAAGGCAGCACTGTCACTGATTTTGACGCCTGGATTGATGATGCGCCCACCGGCAGTCCACGCACCGGATTTGAGCTGTTACCGAGTAGTTCGAGCCTGCAATTGAGTAATGAGGTCACCACGCTGCTTTTGGGTTGTCGATCGACCAACATCCTGTTCTCTCTTGTTGACTACGACGCAATTGTCGCTGCCTCGTACCCTTTGGACACCCCGACCACCACTCCGAGCGGCTTTGGAATCTGGAAGCAAGTCATCGCCATGAACGAGACCGCCATTGCGTACGTGCTTGATGGAGTAAACAACGACATTGCGAATACCGGCGACTTCCTCACTCGAGCGCAGTTGCTTGCTGTGCGTCAATATTTGGTCGCGTGGGCTCAAAGCGAGCTCATAAAGCGCGATCGCGAAAGGTTTTGGCGCCAGCATTTTTCCAAGCGATCGATAAACAGTGATGTGAACGACCCAGACGTCGACTTGGATATTGAACAAATTGGAATCCAAACAGGCTTCTCGATTGCATCTACTGGTGCGAGCACTTCAGGCATTACAAGCGCCATCGTTATGCAGCTTTGGAACTCCACCAACGATTTCTCGTTCGTTAGTCAGCAGGGATTCATGCTCTGGCAGCGTGCCATTGCCACTTCAGCGACAACGGCTGATCTTCAGGCACTTGTCGCTGGTATTACAGGGGCGACAACGGCACACGTATCGGAAGTCATTCTCTGGATCCAGCGAATGCTGACTGACGGATTCGTCAAGCGTAGAGCACTGCGCCACTGGAGCGAAGGCACGTGCTTGACCGTGTTGGGGATTGCACGCTCGTCCTGCTTGATCTACGACTTGGAACCCAACATCGCAAAAGTACAGGCTGGATTTGAAATGAATCCCACAAGCGATCCGATCATCGTATTGTCACAACAGCAACGTGAACTGGTCTGGGATCCTACGAAGTCGGCTTCGTTCCTCGTGTCGACAAACCTGTCAGCAGACATACAATATGGCCATGGACTCTGGGCTAGAGCCGTAAACACGGGCAACATGACGTCGTTACTAGGCCTGATCGAACAGAGCACGACAGCTCCAACCACTGAGCAGGTCAGTGCGACAGCAACGTGGCTATCCAACTGGGCCACAAACGAGCTTAATGCTCTGCACACGATCAACTGGTGGCGCGTCAGCACTTGTTTGAGCCGCCAAGTGCTCAACTCGACAATGCAAAGCTCCACAATCACGACCGGGGCTGCATGTTTACCCGCATACACTGAGACCAAGCTGGCTTCAGGACTTACCGCGACAAATACGGAATCGCCATTCTGGGTGGATGAGCAAACACTGCAAGTGTCCGAGACCGACTGCGACTGGGACACGACTAACCAAGTGTTCACCAAGAACGTATCTCTATTTGAGTTGGGTGTGCGAGTGTACTCGTGTGATGTGCTCAGCACTTCACTATCCGACGACGAGGATGAACAAACGAAGGGCTTCGAGCTCATGCCACTTGTCTCGGATGCTAGTTTGCGAATCTCGCTAGCGGCCGCGATCTCGTTGTGGGATTCGTCCAATACATTCTCGTTTTTGAGCCTAAATGGGTATCGTAGGTGGGCCAATAATGCGTGGGATGACATTAATGCGCTCGTAGCTGTGATCAACGCCAAAATCATGGCTGTCTGCAGTACAATCACGGCTGGAGGCGAATTCTCTGCCATATTCAACGCGACGCTGATAGAAGATCCATGTGGCAGCTTCACACTGGATCACTTTTCCAGTATTCAGAGCTGGATCATCGGCCAAGCAGCAACAGACAGCAAGTGGATTGACAATGCGCTGATAGATCAGTGGCGACGAGGTAGTGCGGAAAATCCAATGGATCTGGAGCCATATCGTGACGGCGCGCAGAGCGGGTGGGAACTAGCTTCTGGATGTAACTCCGCGTGTTCGCTCTCTGATCAAAACGGAACTGTATATGTCATTCCCCGCGAAGCTTCACGGTTGTGGGCATCCTCTTCAACGAACGCATCATTCGTTACGACGCGAGGGTTCTTGCTGTGGCAAACCTTGGCTACTGCCAAATCAGCTGGAAACGCAACAACAGCGGCAGAGGCGCAGCAACAGATTGCGTTTGCGTGTGGGGAATCGGCTTGGATGCCTTGGATGCAGCACATATCTGAGTGGCTTGAGCGATGGAAGCAGAATGAACATCTACGACGCGACGTTTTAGGTCATTGGATGTACGCACAATGTCCAAGTGAGCCAACTGTGTTGAGTATCGATTCAATATCCCAAACAACCACCTGGAGTCTTCAAACAGCATGTCCAAATGTGACATGTAATATGATAGTGAATGCCAGCGTAAAAGACCTGCAGCTCTCTGCGTCGCGTCCCACTAGTTTCTTCAGTGCCGATATTGCTGCTGAGAGCGCCTTGGTGCAACCGACTCTAATCGTAAATGGCAACGAAACCCGAACCAAATGTGACACGATTTCTCATCAGAGCGTGAACGTCACGGCCTCTTTTCGTGAGGGCATTTTCCAGTATCAAGCGTGTAATCTACTGGTTGTATTGGCGGCCACAGATGAAACTGATCCAGTCGATCCATCACCGCTGCAAGTTCCGTTGTGGTCGACAGTGCAGCTAGCGTTTGAGTTGAACTCTTCCACACATGTAGACCTTTCCATGGATATCGCCATGAGCCTATGGAACATGTCAAGTGTATGGTCGTTTATAAACGCCGCACCTTTTTCAGATCTTTGGTACCCAGCCATCACACGTGACACTGAATTGCACTCACTCGAGATTTCACTCGATGCAGCCTTCAATCCGATATTTTCTACTGATTTGAGCGTTGTAAAGGCATACCTGGTGGCTTGGGAATCAAGTCAGATCGCGGCGAGACGCGTGGCACAGGCTTGGCTAAAATACACAGAGCCGTATCTGGATGTGGACTCGAAAATGGACGGCTCGCAACTTGGCTTCGAGCTTTTCACGAGCGCAAAATGGTTGTCCATAGCCCCTGGGCTGGCGAATCTTCCTAGTTTGGATCAAGCTTTGTACTTGTGGAACTCTGACAATACATTTTCGATCCTTCGACATGATGCTAGCGAAAAGACAGAAGACGGACTTCCGGTGGGATTTTATGCCTGGAGGGAGATTTATGCTGGCATGGACTACAGCTCGGAGCAGCTAGTCGACACATATCCACCGCAAGCAGAAACTTCCAAAGCGACAAGCATGCATTACACGCTTTCGGAAGGAGATCGAGCGGTCATACTGAACACCATGATGAGCGCGACGACACTCAGCGAAGTTCAATTACGCGGTCTGGCTGTCTGGTTGATGTTCTGGTCAGAAAATGATGTGCTCGCGAGCTCCGTGCGATTGCAATGGGCGACAGGAGAGACGAAGAGAGGTCAAAGCGATGCCAGTTTCAATCTTATCACAGTGCTTCCTCGATTGTATAGTTATTCCAGTGTCGACGTACTGATGGGGCAGCAACAAAATGACTATTTCACCATCTCAGCTGCGTCAATATTGGCCAATGTTTCCACAAAAATGATGCAATCGTTGTGGAACGAATCGATGCCAGGTTCAGTGATTAATCCAACAACATACATCGTTTGGTGCGCTATCGAGGTCGCTGGAAAGATGTGTCCGTATATCGTCGATGACTTTGGGGTGATGAATGCCACCTCTCTTAAATCGTATCAATCCACCGTATATGCAGTCAACCCGAATGCAGCTATCACCACAACGTCGAATTTCACCAGAGTCTCACTTACGTATTTGCAAACGCAGCTTGGGTTGGATATTGACGCAATAATGGAGATAGCTTCCTGGATGCGTCAGCTCCCCACGAAGTCACTGTTCTTCCAGATAAACCAGTTGCAGGCATGGCTGACGCCAAGTATGAGCCCCTCCATTGACTCGTTGCGGTTGGCGTTTAATCTAGACTTCATCTTTCCTTGGAATACCACCGTTGCTCGCAATGCCACTATTGGGGACCTTGTATCAAACACCGTATTGCTCCATCCGAATGACACGAATCGCGTGAGCTTGAGCTCGTGTAATATGTCAATGGATGTAATGGCCGCGCTTTGGAATTCCTCCGACAATATGTCATTCTTAAGCTCAGAGGGCATTGGTCAATGGCAGCAGCTCGTAACACAGAAAGTGAACGAGATAGAGTTTGTCGCCTTGATCAACAATTCTTCCGGCTCCGTCCTCAAAGATGTGATTCAGCGTCACAATATATCCGCGAATGATCTGTCGTGCATGCTCCAGACTGTCGCGCAATGGCTCCATTCGTGGCAATACCATCCCTTTCTGCGCGAATTTGTTGAGTGGTGTTGGATTCATAAAATGGCCAATGCGTCCGAATCGTCAACTTTTGCATCGTTTCTTGTAAATGCGAGCGATGACTTGCAGTCGTTCCCGCTTCCAAGGCCTTCCGTTCCTCCTTCATCTTTAAATCTTACCCGATGGTCCATCGTGGCCCGCATCATGTTGGATTCGGACGAAAACGTTTCATTTGTGCACCAACTACAAGGGCTTCCGACTTGGGAGGCGCTACTAGTAGACTGCCAATCCAGTAACTTCAGTCATGGCACTTGTCAGAGAGCTGCTGATCCTACGCAAGATTTAACAGCAGCCTCTGTTGCACAGAGAGTGCTTGCTTCTTCCATCCAGCAACGTGCGCAAGCTCTGATGTCGTCAGCGTTCTCTATAAGCAGCAAGCAAATACTTGCGCTAATCACGGGAATGATCCAGACGCAAATTACTCCTTGGATGTTGGGATGGCTAGACAATTCGCTGCTTCAGCGATATGTTTTGAACCACGTGGAGGAGCAGCAACTGGAAGGAAGCAGTGCAATCGCACAGGTGTCGACTTGGGTTGACGTGGCAATGATACAGTTTGTCAATGCGAGCATCAGCCGAATCAATTATACCACCACAATAAGCGAGAACGAAGATGTGGGCGTCGAGTCGGAACGATTTCTGCAACAGGAACGGGTCTTCGACCCGATTTCAGGCAAAATCGTAACCCAGAACAGTTCCGTTCTGCCTGGTTTCGGTGAGTTCCGTGCGTTTTGCGAGCTCAACTCACGCGATGAGATCTTTGCTTACGATACGACGACAACTTGCAGCATGGATCAGCGATATATGCTCAGTCTCGTCGATGCTTACGCGCTTCTGGAGGTCTTCGGAGACGCAACACCATGGTCTTGGAATGATACATCCTTACACATCACCACACGCACTGCACTTTTGATCGAAGCCTTTCTCGCCCAGCCGTTCGGTAGTATGGAAGCCTGTCGATTTCGATTGGGGAACATCGCAGCAGCATTCGCACTGACGAATTCACAATCTCAGGCCGCTTGCGTGGCACAGAGTGCGAATGGGGTCTATCTGCAGCTACCAATGCTCGCAAACGCATATGTAGCTCAACAATCAGCTGGATTCCGCTCAGATATTCAAGCGTATTTGAGGTATGCAGCCACTAAGTTCGGCTACGAGCCACGAGTCTTGATGCTTCCTTCTTCAGCTCCGTTGGCCAGCGCGATCCAAATCACGTCTCCAAGCCAGAGAGAGTACCCTTTGGGCGGGTATATCACAGCAATCAGTGTATCTGAGATGCTCACGAGCGTCTTGTGGCTTGAGAACAATTCACTGGGTCAGAACCTCACGTTCCAGATCCCGCTCATTCATGATCCGTCGCTGTTTGCCCAGAAGACTCGCATTATCGGAGAGCTCTTGGCGATCGATAATTCCACGCAATTGACTGTCTGGGACTCCTCTGTCAAGCTGGTCGACGCTGGTGTGCCAGACGGATCGCAATTCACAACTGCGCTGTTCACTGGCTCGACAGACACGCCGCCTGACTCGTTGCAGTTCTACTGGCCGTACCATCGCCGACTCGTGGAGCTCGCATACGCACGCAATACGACGCGGTACGGGATCTTCCTGCATCGATACACGCTCCCCACGTGGCTGGCGCCCTCCGGTCTTGCTTCAGGTATGGCGGACAGTGCAGATAATGCTGCAGCGCCGGTGGGTTTGCTCAATGTGAGCACGCTGCATGACGGTCTGCCGCTGGCTATGTCGATGCCTTCAAACGTCAGCCTGGACTCGATCGCCTTGGACTCTATCGCCAGCACCACAGTCGTCGATATCGAGCCGCTCACAGGCAGCGTCTTCAATCGGCGCCTGGTCTGGCAGCTCAACTCGCGTGTCAAGCCGCAGCAGGACGCCTGGCACGCCAACATCTCCAGCTGCTGGCTGCCTGTGCTCTGGGTGAGTGAGTCATCTAGCATCTCAGCTACCGACGCCAGCGCATTCCTGGCTGTGATCAAGCCAGGACCGTTCGCCAAGGAGAAGCTGGCGCTCTGGGGCGTGATCGGCGGCGGCGCGTACGTCGTGATGGGGCTGGCCATGGCCTATATCTCCTGGCATCATGGATCCAGGCTGCTTCAAGCTCAAAGGGCGCAGCGTGTGACGCCTCAGATGTCGACCTCCGCCTCACAGCCGCAGGCCAAAGCTGCGCATTCGCTCGTCTTGCAGACCGATGGTGTGCATGCCCAAGAGCAACGCGCGCCAACTCTGGTCTGAGTCTGAGTTTACCCTGAATGCGAAAAGCTGAGTTATGATTGGCTGAAAAGTAAATGGAGAATTATGATTAATAAAAATCATTTGGATCGGATCAGGTTTTTGGATTGACACACAACGCATCGCCAATGTCATTCCGCGAATTCTCCCTCATGGAGCACAGCCACAGTCACGACCACGCACATGCGCACGACCACGGACACGCGCACGATCACGGCCACAGCCACGATCACGATCACGCGCACGTGATTGACGGAGACGAAGTGGTGCGTCGCTTCCGCATTGGCAAGGGACGTGATCCAACGCCCGACGAGGAGAAGCAACTGCGCGAGCACGGCCACACGCACGAGCACTTTGAGCACGCTGGCGTGTTCGAAGAGCGCGACCCGGGCAAGAAAGGCCGCAACTATCGCGACCGAGCGTTCACTGTGGGCATTGGCGGCCCCGTGGGCAGTGGGTACGGCATGCGCGTGTGACGATGACATTGTGAAAGCGCAGTATTTAACGATCGTGCTTGCTACTAATGCAGCAAGACAGCACTGATGCTCGCACTCTGTCGCTCTCTCAAGGACAAATACAGCATTGCTGCGGTAGGATCAGCCATGGAAGAGGGCAATGATGTTCCAATCTAACTGATCTACGTAGGTGACCAACGATATCTTCACGCGCGAGGACGGCGAGTTCCTTGTTCGCCACCAGGCGCTGCCGGAAGAGCGCATTCGAGCCATTGAGACGGGCGGCTGCCCTCACGCAGCTATTCGCGAAGACATTTCAGCCAATCTGCAGGCGTGCGAGGATCTTACGGACGAGTTTGATGCGCAGCTGCTGCTGGTGGAGTCCGGCGGCGATAATCTGGCGGCCAATTTCAGCCGAGAGCTCGCGGACTTCATCGTGTACGTGATCGACGTGGCTGGCGGCGACAAGGTGCCGCGCAAGGGCGGACCAGGCATCACACAGGCTGATCTTCTGGTGAGAAAAACTTAATTCTGCGTCTCTTGGCAACAGTTGGCTCACTGATGTGGTCATTGTCTCTGCAGGTGATCAACAAGATCGATCTGGCGCCGCACGTGGGCGCCGACCTGGACGTCATGGACCGCGACGCCAAGCGGATGCGCGGCTCCGGCCCCACGGTCTTCTCGCAGATCAACGCTGGCAAGGGCGTCGAGTCTATCGAGCAGCTCATTCTGCACGCCTGGGAGCACGCCACCAAGCACTAGGTTTCGCTTGTAGGTTGCTAGTAGCTCTCCTACTATCGGCTTCTTATTCTATCGAACCTTCAATCCACGTCACTCCGTGTTGTTCTCAGAATAGCGTATCTCTCTGTTTCTGATTTAGTAGGTACTAATGCTAATTGAAGGAATGTCGCCAGCCTGGGGCTTTAAATAGTATCTTTCTGCGTTCAGTTGGCACTTGCGAATGGGTATGGCGCGTGCTATGAAGAAGAGCTTAACGTCCAGCGGCGGCCGCTTGCCCTGCGTGCAGGCGCTGGAGCAGCGTGTGGATAACGCGGTCAAGCAGTTGCGTGTGCTGCGCGACTTTGTGCGCGCGCTGCATGGCGTGCAGGAGAAGTATGCTCATGAAGCAGGCAAACTGCCGTTCGTGCTTTCGGACAAGCACAAGTTCCAGCTGGAACACCTGCCGCCGCTGCGGCGTGTGTGCACGTGGCTGCAGCAGCTTGTGCACAAGCGAGTGCACAGTGCACTCTCAGCTGCAGACGACCTGGCTGATCTGGTGCTGGCGCCGTTGGAGATGTTCACTGACCAGTACACGTGCCAAGCCAAGCAATTGGTCACAGCCGTGCAGCTCGCGGTGCAGCAGGAACGCGCACTGAATGGCATGCTGTTGCGTGCTGAACATAGCGATGACGGTAGTCTGGTCGAGCTGACGACCCACGCCGACGATGCAGGAGGCAGCCGCGAAAGCAGCAATCAGTGGCAGCATGAAGACAACGATCTGGACGCTGGCAGCGGCAACCAAGATGAGGACAGCGAGAGGAAAGCGCCCGCTCTGGATACGATAGAGACCATGCATAAGCTGCGCTGCGCACGCAGCTCGGCCTACGAGAAGATCGCGTTGAGACTGGAGACGCTTCGCGAGCTTGACCACCAGCACAATTTGATGCGCGAGCGCATGTTTCTGCACGTGTGCGAGGTCTTCGCAGGGCTCGCGGCATGCGCGGCTGAAGCAATATCGGCACTGGAGATCCCACTACAGAGAGCCTCCATGGAGCAGGTGCGAGTGACGGACGAGGAGGTCGTTCGTTCGAGCGATGGGCCGCAATGGAATACGTTCCTCCAAGATTATGCGCTTCATGGGAAGATGGCGTTGTGGATGAGCACGCTGTTTGCGCAGCTCGTGATCATGGACGAATGCATGATCAAGCGGCTGCAGAAGCTCAGCAAGAGCGCAGCCTTTGCCAATGATTGCGTACCGGCAGCTGCCTTGCTAAACGGCCTCAAGCAGTACCATCGCGCTTGCACTGTGAACTTGCTGGATCCGATTTGCCGGACGCTCAAGTTTTCTCAGCAGAAGCAGCAGCAGATACGCAAGGAGGTGCTGCAATCTCTGCAGGACAGTCACAAGCGAGCAGCTATGCATGAGAGCAAGCTCTGGCCGTTCGGGAAACAGAGCGAGGACGATCCAGTTAATGCAATGCTGGAGTCGCAAACGGCTAAAGATCGCATCTGTGACAGCGAGATCGATCTGCACCGACTGGCGCTGAGAAAATCGCTGCAGAACACGTCGTTATTGGGTGTGAAGACCATGGAGTTGATGATTCTGGACCATCTCAAGCATTTGCGCAAGGCCGTGACACTGCTCGCGGACGCAGTAGCAAGCTGCCAGTCGACAGCATCAGAGGCGTTTGGTGCCCCAGAAGAAAAGACTGAAGCAACCGAACCGGCCGAGGAAGAGCCGACGGGAGCAGCAGACCAAGGCGAGAGTTCTGGAAGCGATGTCCCGGTGCTGTTCCCGCAACCTGCTGCCGAAAAGCACGACGAGACGATTGGATCTGAGACGGAGACTTCCAAGGATTACGAGGATGGACGCGGCCACGACCCGACAACGCCGCCCACGCCCGAGTGTCGCGCAAACCCCCACCCAGCGGTTCGGTTCGCTAAAACGAACCGCAGCGCTCAGAGCAGTGCCCGCTGCATCGAGCAAGTCGGAAGCCAGGGTACGTCAGTGGCATACGACGTCCACCTTGCGCTGCTGGCGACCCTGTTGCTGGCGTTAGTGGTGCTAGCTCTGCGGCTGCACCGCGTGAGTGTTGGGTGGCAGGACCTTGCGCGCTTGCAGCACAATCACGCCCAAGAGTTTGCGCAGTTTACCCTGTCGTTGGTGCAGCCAGTACCCATGCTTGCCACTTGACGTCATTCTCATATAATAATAGAAGGAATTGGATCAGAAGAAACGCTGGTACTGTACTGCAGCCCACATGGGCAGCTGCCGCTATGGGCAGCCGACCAAACTGCACGCATTTAGTCTGTTTTCATTGCTCGCCATCATATCGCGCTGGAATCCTGAAGGAGGGCGGCGTGGGATGATGCGGCCCTTGTCACTCGCGACTGACGCCATGCAACAGTTTCACCAGTACCTCAAGGATAATTGAGGCGTAATTACGCCTCTCGGTTTTTTTTTTACGGTTGTTCAGCTTCCGCGCGAACCGAATATATGTGGGCTTCCAGTCAGACAGGCGGGATTTGAGGATTTCTCATGTTTCCACGGTACGTTGAATTGGGACGTTACACAGCTGACTTGGTTTCTGTGATAGGTTTTAAGGCTTGCAGTTGACATCTTTGCTATAAGAAATTAGTGGTTCACGGTTATCCAGCTGCCTCTGCTGCCAATGGCAAACCGAAGCCCCACAGTTGGTCCTACCTGAATTAAGCGCTCCAGGTGTTTGTGCTGCTAAGAGAAACCCCAGTGGGTTTAACAACGTGGTCGCTGGTGGCTGCTTGGTGGTGCTGCGCAGATGGGGCAGTTCATACAACAGCCAAGTCTAATTCTGGGCCACACGCGACATGCTTTCCGCCTGAACCTGATACGACTGTGTTTTACTGTATTTATCAGCTCCATCCCTCCTCCTTCGCAGAAATGAATTGAAGAGGGGGGGGGTACGTACCGTAGGCCACTCTCTTCCGTTAGTTACACCCAGCTCAAGAGACAGTTTGGATCGGAATTGACCAATCACAGACTTCTATTCGCCCTTCCTTTCATCCTCAGTATGCGTTGCTTGTACTGTACCAGGGGAGGCCACCGTCCCCTCCTCTCCTCTGCCCTCCTCTGCTCCGCCCTAGCGAACGCGCGCACTGGCGCGAGTTGAACCATTCCGCAATTTCCTCGTGTCCACCGGCAACCAAGCGTATCCGACTCGCGTTGAAGACTCTTCAGGCATAACCATGGCAGGAGGAGGCAGCGGCAACTCGTATATGGCGCTAGCCACGCCCAACGATTCCAAGAACTACATGAACGACGTGGGCCAGATCCAGTGGGCACAGGTGCCGCTCAACGCCGCGCTTGACAAGCTCAAGACGTCGCGTGAAGGTCTGACGTCGGATGAGGCTCAGCGCCGTATCGCCGAGTATGGACCCAACAAGCTCCCTGAGGAGAAAGTCAACAAGCTCATGGTCTTCCTCGGCTTCATGTGGAACCCGCTGTCGTGGGCCATGGAAGTCGCCGCCATTCTGTCGATCGTGCTGCTCGATTACTCAGACTTCGGTCTGATTCTGTTCCTGCTGCTCTTGAACGCCATC
>JAADVW010000885.1:0-13426 GCA_023335875.1 Elongisporangium prolatum
TCGCTTTGGGTGATCAAGCGCGTCCGTCCACAGCTGCGTCGCATAGTGGCCAGCTACATCTGGCGCCGCCGCTTTGACAAGCTGGTCATCCAGCCGAACTGTCTTTTCTGGGCTGTGTACAATGCCAACCACCAAGAGGAAACCCAGGAGATCGCTGATGAGGAGTCTGCAATGTTTAGCATGGACTTTGACTACGATGAAGGCATGAATACAGTTTAATACAAACAATCGTCGAATCTGCAGCTGCGTTAGAAATGCATGAATACTGGATGTCCAGGTTATGGATTTAACCGCGGAGATTTAAATGTGAAGTCGACACGTGGTCGCCAAGCCACGAGCAAACTAAAACCACCAAATGCGTGACCGTAAACAGGAAAATGAAATTGTCTAAGCCATAAAGCTGACTTGAACGTATTTAAAGAAAATGCAGAGAACTGAAATTTTTGCTGATTGATTTACTGAATGTACAAGTGAGATAAATCGTATGTAATCGCCCACTCGGTATTTTTAACGTGGACAATGCCCATGGACCAAGCTCTATTTATGCGCTTCAATCGTCTCACTTCCAGCATCGATATCATTGTCAAACCGATGCGTTTGTGGAAGAAAGCATTTCAGCTCTGGGATGCTGGCCAAGTGAGCCATCACGGAGCGTATTCACTTGCTCGCTTTTCCAGACTTCATGAATATTTCCAAAAGGCTACATGGTACCGTGTCCTACTTATCCTGGTATTCGCTGCTGCACCGCCACTTGCTGTGATGATGATCATCGATTCGATCCCCCTCCAAGACCCGAGACATGGATGGCAAGCAAACTGGGCGTTTTGGCTTCGCTGTGCGCTTACGGTGTCAGCTCAAACCTTTGCCACAGTACTTCAATTCCATGTGACCGCACCCGCCGCAACTCTGACTATCATGAAATGTATTTTGATCGCCTGTACAGTGGCAATTGGCTACTCGTTCTCAGTCATGGGAATTGCCAGTATCTGGGGATTTCCAATCCCGTTCCAGATTATTACGTGTGTGCCTGCTTGGCACTTGTGGCTTATCGGATCGATGATCTTTACGCTAGGACGGAGCCAACTTGTATCCAACATGGATTTACGGCGCCAAACAAAACGATATTTGGACATCGTACACGCACAAGCTCCTCTGTTGATGGTATATCCTGGATACAGCGCAATATTTATGCGTCTTAGCAAACCGAATCAGACCGCCTTCATATTTGCTCTTCCAGTTGTCAAGTTCGTGCTAAAAAATGCGCTTTCCTGAGCATCTGCTGGTCTAGGCGATCTCATCCCAACAATCGTCATCAGCATCGACTTATTTAATGCGATCTACCAGTTGAAGTCGATGCAAAGTGCGGGATCGATTTACACTACAGCCGGGATCGTTTTGATTGACGTGATTCAAAATGTGGTTTCAATGTGGCGATTGCATCATCACATTAATGGATTCTACTCCCTAAAATCTGTAAATGGAACGAGTCCAAAGTCCTTAGATCTTATGGTAATCATTGCAGAAAGTTGTAAGAACCCAAAGTTACTCGAAACCGAATACTGGCAATCTTTACAGGACACTGCCGACGTTGCAACGGTATCTGTTAGCAACAAGTCATCCATTTTGAAGCATTCAGGAATCCCGAGTAGAAATAGGATAACACCAAAAGACTGCCAAGCGAAAAGCAATATTACATCAATTTCGAAAGTAGCAGTCAAGCCTGTTGACCACAGTGCGCAAGAATCGACAAATTTACAATGCGCTGATTGCAACGAAGCCACAAGTACGAACGATTCTGAAAGAGAGCACAGAACTCTGATGCTCAAGCGATCGCTTCAATTGCTTCGCCGAACTGAGTTTTTGCTACTGGTCGAGTACATCGAATGCGCGATCCCAGTGCTCTATATCGCGTATCTACCGATTTTATGCCAATTTCAAAATCGAAAGTACTATCCAGAGGTCACGAACCAAAACTTCGGCACGTTATCTCGATGATTTCTGCATATGCATTGTGCGAACTGGGTTCGCTTTTGTACGTCCATCGGGTGATACTGCGCAATTTTCGGTTTTCGGCAGTTGGCATTTATCCTGGAAAACGATTTTTTGGTGATTCAAGCGAGTTTTATGTCTTGGACACTGATCATTTTCCAGTTTCTAGTGGTACATTTTGGTAAGTTGCCAAGTGACGTTTATTATGGCGCTACTGCTTCGTCACTTAGAATTGTTTGTGATCAGGTGCTGATTTCACGTTTGAGTTCTCGTGGTTGAAGAAATAAGTTAGGTATCGATGCCAAAAGAGAACCAATATTCAAGTCCTAGATTCACCTTACGTCTCTGTACCACAATCATCATTTTTGCTTTTGGTTGGTCAACTCGAAGCAGCTTCATGGGTAGCTCCATGGGTATAGTCGACATATCTCTCATGACTGTTGGTTTCATCGCCATGAAGACCTCAAGTGGATGATACGTCATTACGTTGAAGAGTACTGGTCGTGAAACGCTTTCTTCTATATGACTCTTCTGGTTCTCGCGAGCTGACGAGACTGAAGCCTTCTTCTCTGTCGTGTGCTACCTTGCGTGGCTCTGCCGCAAACTGCAGTGAAACGCATGCGACGTGTGCAGAACTCTAAAATTTCTGTGCGAGCGAAGCCATGTTCTGTTCATGCTTCGTCATCCAACCGGCCACAAAACCCAACGCAAACCAACCAAGCAACACGCAGGCTGCGTGGGTGCTATAATAACGCCGTGTTGGCTCCGGGACATGAAAGTTCAAGATGGGTTCAAGGTATCTTTCTGAGCGACCTCTATCTTCTGATACCGAACGGATGTCTGGAGGGACACCGTACACTGAACTCTCTGATTGGATCAGTGTCACAGAAATCCCAGAGAAATGCTCGATGGAAAATCGCCATGCGCGACCCTGGATCTATTCTATTCTAGAATCCCCTTCCATTTCAGTCTACTGTACTGTAGAAATCTCGCTGCTGCTGCTGCATGTCTCTCCTTGCAAAACTAATCCGAATGGGTGAGCTTTCGTTTTATGTTCGCAAGGGTTTATTCCCACGCCTTGCGCACATGTCACAGATAACCAGTGGACTGTAGCCATTCTGATCTCGAGGGCTCCGCTCGTTTCTGTTCAATTTGCATTTGCGCCGTCCTGCTTTTGCACTTTAGGTTGCACCTGCGCGCTTCCTTCATCCGTTCCATGCTTCTCTTTTGAGTGTTCAGCACTCTGGCTTGAGGATGCAAGCGTGGTCCCATCGATGCTTAAAGTAGGCGTTCAGCTGCCTCCCATCGTCGCAGATGCGGTAGATCTCCTGCAGCCGCGTGTTGGACAGTTGTAGCAACAAATCGTGCTTCTGCTCTGGGTCGAACTGCGTGTGGTAAGCCTGCACGGCATCGGAGACCTCAGGGTAGAACTGCATGCGTGTGTGGCCCTGGATCGCAGCCATGTTCACTTCCGGGTTGCTGCTGTACACGACACGCTCACCAAAGGGCACGGCGCGTTTTAATGACCGACCAATGCC
Source organism: Elongisporangium prolatum (assembly GCA_023335875.1). NCBI lineage: Eukaryota > Oomycota > Peronosporomycetes > Pythiales > Pythiaceae > Elongisporangium > Elongisporangium prolatum. The sequence goes on from JAADVW010000885.1 coordinate 3,528, forward strand.
GCTTTGCAAGAAGCCGTCCGCGGATACGCCCACAATATCTGCGATCGTATTGAGCAAATCCGAATGCGAGCTCACATCGCCCAAAATCTTGCCGGCGTCGTCGCCCAGTCGGCCTTCGGCAACAATGGCCCCGACGACCTGGGTGGCTGCGATCTGATCTTGTTCCGGTGTAGCGCTTCCGCGCTCTGGGGCTTGGCCGTGGTCGCCAGTGATGATGACGATGGTGTCGTTGAGCACACCACTAGCCTCTAAGGAGTTCATGAACACGCCAAACATCATGTCTGTGAAGTACCGCATCTCAGCGTAGTTCTTCATGAGCTCTTCGTGCTCGTGACCGCGATAGAAGCGAGAGAAGTCAGGTAATTTGCGGCGGAAGTCGTAGTACCAGTCTGGGTGTTCATCAAATGGCACGTGGCTTGAGATCGTATAGTGCGTACAAAACCAAGGCATGGTACTGACACGAGTCCCGTTTGCTGGCGACTGCATGGCTGTCTTGTCCTTTTGCCGTTCCTTGAGCAAGTACCCCAGGACTTCGAACGAGAGGTCGTCATGCATGCCCCAGTAGGTCATCATGTGATCGCCCCAGTCAAGACCCAGCTCGTTCAGGGCGATGCCTGCGAGATCCCAGCGCGAAAGCACTTCATCAAAGCCATGCGACGGCAGAAATTTATCCCAATCGTCATAATCGATGCGTGCGCCTGTGGTAAACAGCGTCTCGTAGCCTTTGTCTGAGAGCATTTGCGGCAATCCTGCCAATTTGGTGTCATTGCGACCGGTGGTCGTACCGCTGGAAGTTATGCTGTCATAAGGCAGCTGGCCAAACAGAATGGTCTCAAGCGACCGACTCGTGCGCCACGAAGACCACATGTTGCTCAGCCCGATGCCACGCGCTGCCCACTGATCGAATTGCGGCGTGAGCGTGACGTTCGGAGGCAGCAGTTCTGCTGCTCGGTCTTGCAGTAGATACCTCGAGTCCTTGAGCCGCAGCGACTCCACTACAATCACGAGCACATTGGGCGGATTGAGCGGATCCACTTCCACGTCGAATGCCAGAGGACCGTGGAAGCCTGTCGTGCGACGGAACAGCGAGTCCTCGCTGTACACGGTCGCGTTCTCAGTGGCGTGTTCAATGAAATCGCTCATTCTCTTGGTCACTACGATCGCGCGAGTAGAGAAGAAATCGATGCCCAAGAGAAGGCGGAATGGCTCATTGAGCGATGCATTCAATGCGATCACAGCGACAATTGACGGCACCAGCTTGGAGACCACGAGCGTTGTGAGCAGCAGAGCCGAGACACAACCTAGCAGAAGCGCATGAGGCAGCAACTTGCGACGGCATGAGGCCAGTGACCTTGTGGACAAAGGCGGAGGCTCTCGCTGTTCTTCCAGCGCTTCGGTCTTCTTGCCAGCCTCCGGATCTTCCTGCACCAGACTGTAGCGCTTGCTATCAGACGGAAGCGGGAACCAGTGAGAGCAAGCAGTCGTGACTGCTCGCAGGAGGTCCCACTCTGCGAGATTAATCCAGGCCGCACCCAGCCAGCTGACGAACAGGGCGAGCAGGCACGTGGGCATGAGCGTGGCCACCAAGATGGCCCACTCGCTGTCGCCGATCTCCATGGCCTCGGCGGCTTCAGCTTCGTGAAGGTACATGGTTACAAACTCGGTCGTGAAGCGCATGCGGCGTGTACGCAGCACAACATGGTCGGCATAGAAACACGCCTGGGATGCCAGGAAGACGACTCCATAGAGGACAAAGCGCCCCATTCGCCGCAATGACGCAATCACGATGTTGTCCTCTTCCCACGACAGGCCGCGACGCTGGACCTTGGCGCGTGGCGTCGTCCACAAATCGATCATCCAGAGCAAGAGACACGCGCATGCGCCCACACAAATGTCTTCGACGGCGCCCAGCAGCAGCCCCAGCAGCGCGATCCACCAGGTCTGCTGCCAGGCGTTGGCCCACTTGTGCATGAACAGCGGCAACGCCCGCGCGCGCATGAAGAGTCCATAGAGCACGTAGATGGCAAGCATTAGCAACCAGTCCACCCAGCGGTGCAGATGCCACAGCACAGCAGCCTGCGTGCACCGGTCCGTGCCCTCGTGCGGTCTCGGCATCCGCTCGGTCCTCTCCGTCCGCCCGGCAGTCAGAGGAGGTGGGAGGAGCGGGCCGGTCTCGTATCAAGTTAGCAAGGACCCGGGCCAATTTTTCGCGCCGCCGAGGGACATTTCTTTGATCTTGCGCGTACTGTACTGTTCTGAAAGAGAAGGTAAAGATCGGTTTTGACCAATCAACGCAAAGATCGGATGGCAGAAACGCCGACCTGTACAAACGAATTCCGCCACCGACTTTTCTGCCCCACGCACTCATCCCCCTGGCGTTCTTCCCCGTTTTTGCACTGAGCCGCGGTTGGTTTTGCATGAAAGCTCAATTTGATCGAATGCGAGCAGTTGTAACCCATCGGTCTGTAATGCGAGATGCGCCCGCTTCCTCTTTTCATCGTCATTTCCAAAAGATGGGCGTTGAATTAGTCTGCCGGCGCTCAGGACCAGTAAAATGGTGGGAATAACCTGTGAAAACCCATGCGCCTGATTCCCTGTTCGACCGTGCTCATTGAAGCCGGACAACTGAGTCCACTTCTGATCCTCCGGCCACAAAAGCACCGTGTTTTGCATTTGGAGACAATCCCCCACGCAGCTGGTGAAGAAAGCGCATCCCAAAGCTCCAAACCACTTGTGTTCTCTATACTAGCCATACAAATGACAAGTGGGTGCACGAGCGAGGTTTTTTATTCCCTAGGGGTCTGATCGGACTTAAGCGGAGTTTGGCTTCCCCTCCTCCTTGTTCCCCTGGTGGCAGCGCGCACGAGCGGATGGCGTCATAGCGCCTTTTGCCTAGCAAGGAGAAAGAGAGGGAAGCCGACGGAGAGAAGCACGCACTTCTCCCTCTAAAGCCCCCGCCCAGAGAAGAAGAAGAAGCAGCCAGCCTCTCATGGAGGCAGAGCAGACCAAGGTGCGTCCGCCTGCTCTAGCGGCTCTGTAGCTGCTGGAGGCACTCATGCCGCTTGTATCTGCAGGTCTATGTGTTGGATCCCCATGTGAGTTGGGTCGAGGCCACCATCACCAAGGGCCATGTCGTAAACGAGAAGACGGTGGAAGTCGTGCTAGAAGCCGATGAAGCCGAAGAGAACCAGGAGAAGCATCCCGAGGCCGGATTGGTCCGCACTGTATCGGTAAGGAGCTGCATAGACACGACTTGGAGTGGCAAATGCTGACTGCGATTGCTGCATGCGAGTAGAAAGATGGCATGATGCTGCAGAACCAGAACCTCGGGCCTGATGGCTGTGACGATATGGTGAACCTCAACTACCTGCACGAGCCTGCAATTCTGTACAACCTGAAGCAACGCTTCCTGCGCCAAATCCCGTACACATACACTGGTCCGATCTGTATTGCCGTCAATCCTGTACGTACTAAAGTGCTGCCCATACTTAAGCCAGCCTTCTGACTTGGGACTCTCTTGCAGTATGCTTGGCTGGACATCTACACCAAGGACATGCAGGCGCAATACCTAGAGAAAGAGCGCGGCGAGCTGCCGCCCCACGTCTACGCCACGAGTGCCGGCAGCTATCAGCACATGCGCGTCTTTGGCGAAGACCAGAGTATTCTCGTGAGTGGCGAGTCTGGTGCTGGTAAAACAGAGACCACCAAGATCCTGATGTCCCATTTGGCTGCTGCTGGGCCTCTGCTCACCACGACCGACGCGTCCTCTCGGGCATCAGAGACGAGCATCATTGAGAAGGTCTTGCACGCTAACCCGCTGATGGAATCCTTCGGTAACGCCAAGACCTCGCGCAATGACAACAGTAGTCGCTTTGGTAAATTCTCCGAGCTGCAGTTCAACTCGCTGGGACAGCTCATTGGAGCCCGATCGCGCACGTATCTGCTGGAAAAGTCGCGTGTCTCGATCCAAGGCGCGAACGAACGAAACTACCACATCTTCTACCAGCTTCTGGCTTCTCCGGACGCCACGACGTCCAATGTGGAGCTCGTGGGCATGACTGCCGAAGATTTCCCGATCATCAAGTCCCAGGAAGAGAACTCCAAGGTCAGCGAAGGCATGCGCGACGGTCAGCGATTCACTGAAACAGTGTCGTGTCTGGAAACCATGGGCGTGTCAGTAGATGACCAGCAGAGCATTTTCAAGGTCGTGGCTGCGATTCTGCACTTGTCGCGATTGCAATTCGCTGCTATCCCAGACAATGACGAAGGCTCGCAGCTGCTTGACGAGGCTGCGAACATGACGACGCGCTCGATCATTGCGCGCCTGCTGGAATTTCCGGAAGAAGACCTCGAAAATGCGCTGTGCAAGCGTCAAATGTCGCTTTCGGCCGTCACAGAAACGTATCAAGTGCCGCTCAACTTGCAGCAGGCGCAGGGCGCACGAACTGCGCTCAGTGTCGCGCTGTACTCGCATCTGTTCGGCTGGCTGATCCACCGCGTCAACATGTCGACCAGTGCGGCTGCAGCCGATGTGGCCAACAAGATTTGCATTCTGGATATCTTTGGTTTCGAAATCTTTGAGAAGAACTCGTTCGAGCAGCTTTGTATCAACTACGCCAATGAGAAGCTCCAGCAGAAGTTCACGCAAGATGTTTTCAAATCGGTTCAGCAGGAGTACGAAGACGAAGGCATCCCATGGACGCGTATTGAGTTTGCGGATAATGCTAACGTGCTGTCGCTTATTGAAGGCCGCTTTGGTGTGCTCTCGCTGCTGAACGAAGAGTGCATGCGCCCAAAGGGTAGCGATGCTGCCTTTGCGAACAAACTCAAGGCTCACTACAATGACAACGATCGCTTCGAGAGTCCTCGTTTCGCTCGTGATGCGTTTGTGATCAAACATTACGCTGGCCCTGTGCAGTACGATTCGAATGGATTCCTGCTGAAGAACACTGACGCTTTGCAGAATGATCTTCTTGTTTTGATTGGCAAAAGCAAATCCAAGTTTGTGCAAAAGCTTTTTCCCGAGGAGCAGCTTGGTGATGCTTTGACTGGTCTCCCTGGTCGTGGATCTATTGCTGCTTCGCCGGTGCGTCCTGCTCTCAAACGACGAACGTCCATCATCGCAGACACGGTAGGCACGCAGTTCAAAAGCCAGCTCAACGGTCTGATGGAGGACATTCGTCGTACGAACGTGCACTACATTCGTTGTATGAAGCCCAACGGCCAGAAGAGCGCACATGTGTTTAATAAGCTGAGCGTCACTGAACAGCTGCAGTGCGCAGGCGTGGTTGAAGCTGTCCGAATTACACGAATGGCTTATCCCAACCGTCTGCTGCAATCGGCGTTCCTTGAGCGCTTCCGTGGTGTCGCATTGTCGACCTCACAGACCGCCCTTAAGGTTCAGGATGCGTCAGTGCCTGATGAAACCAAGACGCTCAATGCTGTTCGCGATCTGCTTTTGAACCACTTGATGCCTGGCAAAGAAAGTGAATACCAATTAGGTAAGACCCGTATCTTCTTTCGCAAGGGTGCCCTCGAGGCCCTGGAAGAGATGCGATCTCGCAAGCTCAACGCCGCAGCCGTCGTTCTCCAGCGTTACGCCAAGAAGTGGATGGCTATGGCGGTCTTCCATGCTATCAAGAACGCTGCGATCACTGTACAGACCTCGTTCCGTGGCTACCATATGCGCAAGCAGTACAAGAAGCAGCGTAGCTCTGTGATCAGTATCCAGACTGGAATCCGTCGCCATCAGGCACAGAAGCTTCTCATCAACATGCGTCAGAACTACCGTGCCACACAGATCCAGAACTTGTTCAAGATGCACGTGTGCCGCAGCAAGTACCTGAAGGTTACCAAGTCTATTCGATTGGTGCAGAGCATTGTTCGTATGTTCTTGGCCGTGAAGTCTTTCGCTGTGCTTCAAGAACAAGCCAAAGAAGACGCCAAGCTGGAGAACCAGATCCAGCTTCTAAAGAAGCGCTTGCAGCAGGAGCGTGAGGCACGCATCGAGCTCGAGCAACAAGCGTACGGCAACCGATCGTCGATGATGATCCGTAGCGAGGAAGCTCTCGAGGATGCTGATTTTGTGATTGATCAGCTCCGTCGCGAAAACGCCTCCTTGAAGGAGGCTACTAACTCTTTGAAGACGTCGAACGCACAGCTGCGTAAGGAGAAGGAAGTCATGGAACGTGGTGCTTACGTCAACGGCGCTTCATTCGCTGCTGCCAACCAGCGTGCTGTGAAGCTCCAGGAGGAGGTTGAGGTCCTGAAGAGTGCCCACGCTCGCATCAAGATCACTCACCGTCTGCTGAAGACCCAGAACTTGGCCGCTATGGAGAAGGTGACGCTTATGCAGGGCAGCCTAAACGAGGCTCTCAACGAACGCATGGCTCTCCGCCAGACGGTTGATCATCTCAAGCACCACACTGACCACTTGCAGAGCGAAAATGTGGCACTTGCCAAGGCGAACGCGCGTCTCCGTCTCATCCTGCGCCAGGATCCGGAGCTGAGCCGCAAGCATCGCGATGAGGTTCCTCGGCTGACGAAGCTGGCACTTTCTGCCAAGCAAGCGACTCCCCCGAAGCCCAACAAGCAAGCGATTGCGCCTCCACTTCCGCCTTCGACTCCGGTGGAACTTTCTGCTCCGGGCGGCCTGCGTGTGTCGCTGTCGACGCTCCAGCCTCCGGCTCCGCCTGCCGCACCCAGCGCCCCAAGTGCTCCGCCCATCATGCGTGCTAACTCTCTCTCGACTGTTAAGAAGACGAGCGAAGCCAGCAAGACCCAACGCATTGTCAACATTCGTGATGTCGCTGCATCTCCAGCTCCAGAAGAGGAGTTGCCCAAGTCGCCTACGGTCACGGGTGAGAAGTCCTTCATGACTGCGGTTCTGAACGGCATCAACAAGTCGTCTCCTCCACCTCCAGCGGCAGGCAAGATTCTGATTAAGCAGTCGTCGGCTGTGCTCACCAATTCGGCTCCTGCTGTTGTTCGTCAACCAACTGGTGACGACGGTCCGATTGTCGAGCCTGGCAAGGTCATGGGCATCATCCCAGACGGCTACGAGAGCAGCGGCGAGGAACGTGTGAGCTTCAGCGTCACTCTCGGCGCAGATCTCTTGGAGGACGCCAACAAGCAGCGCGCTTCGCTGACTGGTCCTCCCAAGGGTTTCGTGGTGACCAACTCGAATGCGCAGAACGGTGGCAACAACACCAACAAGACCAAGACGCGTGGTCGCCGTGGTTCGTACGATCGCACGGATTCTGGTGCTGATGTGATGCGTAACTCGTCACTGCGTCAGTCGTTCAACGGCAATGGCAATGGACGATCGCGTCGTGGCTCGTATGACCGATCGGACTCCGGTGTCGAAGGTCTGCGCAACTCGTCGCTGCGTGCGTCACTTCCCAGCGGCATGGCCAACGGTGGCAGCCCCAACGGTAGTGTGAACGGTGGCCGCAGTCGTCGTGGCTCGGTCGACTCAACCACGAGTGGCACCAGTGACGGCTTCCGTCCGGGCGGTGGCCGGTCACGTCGCAGCTCGTACGATCGCTCCAACTCGTTCAACAAGCCGCAGCACAACAATGGCAACCGCCAGGGCACGGGTGGCAAGCGCATCGAGCTCTAGAAGGCTTGAATTGCTCGCCAACCGACGACTTCAGCGAGACGCTCCAGTCGAGTGACGTGTGTGTGTTCCTTCCTCCCCCCACTTTCTTACGTGTGTAGTTATGCGCATTAGGACTAAACAAGTAATTATCTATTGATCCCCCCCTTCGAACATGAACTTTTGTCTGCACTCCTTTCAGGTTGACGGGACGTCTGTGATTGTACGACGCCACTCCAGTGGAGGGACGGCAGCTTAATATAACGTCGACCGAGTACATTTTCAAACCCATTGGCTTCGGTTGTTACTTTGCGATTCATCGCCATGAGAATCTGGCACGAAGCTGCGAGGCTTTGGGATGCGGCTCAAGTGAGCCACCACGGAGTGTACTCGGAAGCACGATTTGTCAAGCTCTACGATTACTCCCGAAACACATCGTATTACCGTGTCTTGCTTGTGCTGGCCCTCACTATGTGTCCGCCGCTTGCAGCGATTACTCTGATAGATGCGATCCCGCTTCAAGACGCCAGCAAAGGGTGGCAAGCAAACTGGGTGTTCTGGTGTCGTTGTGCACTCGCGGTATTTGCCTTTACGTTCATCTCGGTCATTCAATTCCACGTCACTGCGCCAGCTGCTTATCTCAGTACCAGCAAATGCGGTGTGATCGCAGCGATCGTGGCTATAGGCTATTCCATCACAATCATGGCGATCGCTTCTCTTTGGGGATTTCCTATCCCGTTCCAGTTAATTACTTGTGTGCCCGCCTGGCACATTTGGCTTCTTGTGTCGATGGTTCTAACTCTGGGACGGGATAATATCGCTAAAAACGTAGAGTTACGCCGCCAGACGAAGCGGTATGTTGCTATGATGCAGGCCCAATCGCCATTATTGCTGTTTTATCCAGCGTACAGCGCTGTGTTTATTCGTCTTAGCAAAGAGAACCAAACGCTGTTTATTTTCGTGCTTCCAGTGGTAAAGCTCATTCTAAAGAACGCGCTTGCCAAGGCATCGACTGGTTTGGGCGATTTCATTCCAACGATTGTGATCAGCATCGATCTTTTCAACGCAATGTATCAGACAAAGTCTCTGCAAAATTCTGGATCAATTCTGACAGTACTCGGAATCATTTGCATTGATATTGTGCAGAACATGGTCTCAGTCTGGCGATTGCATCACAATGTTCGTGGAATTTATGCACTCCAATCGCAAGCAGGAGAAACCAAAATGACTTTGGACCTACTAGCAACGCTTGCAGAGAGCTGCTCGAATCCTAATTTACTAGAAGAAGAATATTGGTTGTCTCTTCAAGATGCTAATAATCCTCCATCAGTAGATACTAACGGCCAATTGTCAGCACAACAGCGTCCAGGAAAACACAAAATACAACCACAAAATGAACAATCGAGAGACAACGACAATGTTGCAGTCGCTGAATGCAACAAATCCAGTGGAGTACCTGGCCGTGCACTCAATGTAGTCGCTCCAGCAATTTACAGACTCGACGGAGATGTAAAGAAAGCTCGAACCGATTTGCATAAATGTTGTCTCCAGTTGCTCCACCGCACTGATTTCCTCCTGCTGGTAGAGTACATCGAATGCGCGATCCCGTTGCTTGTCGTGATATATATTCCGATACTCTTGCAGTTTGAAAATGCGAAATATTATCCTGATATCGCAAATATTACGGTCTCAAAATTGAAACATGTTACTGCAACGGTTTTCACGTACGCCCTGCTTGAAATGGGCACGCTGCTCTACGTTCAGTGGACAATACAGCGGAAATTCCACTTTTCTGCGCTTCATCAGCTTGCATTTGTCTTGGAGAAAGATTTCCTGGTAGTCCAAGCCAGCTTTATGGCTTGGACAATGATCATTTTCCAGTTTTCGATCGCGCATTTTGGTGAGTTTCTGGGTTGTTACCGAAATATGTGACTTGGTAATTCTAACGAGTTGCTTTGCGACCAGGAGCCGACTTTACGTTCAAGTTTGCTTGGTTAAAGCCATAACCATGATCTATTCGCGATCATCTACAGTATTCAGGCGTTGGTCTGGCACTACTGCATATTCGACAATCCTTTGCAAGTTAAAATATATTCATGCCTTAATCGTAGTCAAAGTCCATGCTAAACATTGCAGACTCCTCATCAGCGATCTCCTGGGCTTCCTCTTGGTGGTTGGCATTGTACACAGCCCAGAAAAGACAGTTCGGCTGGATGACCAGCTTGTCAAAGCGGCGGCGCCAGATGTAGCTGGCCACTATGCGACGCAGCTGTGGACGGACGCGCTTGATCACCCAAAGCGA
>JAADVW010000886.1:0-13413 GCA_023335875.1 Elongisporangium prolatum
TAGTCACACGTTACTACCGATCCAAAGGACATACAAGGGTACACAGTGTGAGGTATTGGTTTATATTAGTTAGTTGAGATTGTTAGCCCACTGGTTCTCCACCCCTTAGGACCAGTTGGAAAAAACTATACCACAAGTGACGCCCCGGTGGAGTCACTTTCTCACGGAACTTAACCCACCTCATCACAGCGCACAGGAGCAGCTTCCTGACCTATGCTGCTGAGCTTTTCTTTCCAGCTGTGGCAACAGCTGGTCTGTGCCGCTCGTGCTATGCCCACACCATCCGATTCCACGCCGATGTGCTAACGCTCAGAGACATGCCTGTTGGTGAGTGAGCGGGACCACGATACTTTTCTTGGTCGCGATGTGTTCATTCTCGCTCTTGCACTACAGTATGGGTTTTCATCACAATTCAATTTCAGAGGATTTCTTTTTATAAAACTGTCCGAATCTTTTTGCTTCTGGTATGAAAATCAATGGAAAATATTCGAAATCAACTGTGAAATGGTGTACACGTACGAGTTGATCCGTAAGGATAAGCTCGGCCAGACGGTGTACATTGACGCGGAGAAGTGCGTCGGGAAAACACGGTTCATAAACCACAGTTGTAATGCATGTGCGCAATTCGTGCAGTACCAGAGTTCTGGGCAATGGTACGCACTCGTAATGGCTCGCCACGATATCTGCGCGGGCGAAGAAGTCACACTCGATTACACCGATGGCGGTGGTAGGCCGTGGTTCACTTGCCACTGCGGGTGCGAGGAGTGCGTGGACAAGGAACCACCCATCAAGCAAGAAATCGTTCAAGAGTCGAAGACACAAGAATAGAAATTCATATAGGTAGACAGATGCATTCAATTAGGCAAAGGCGTAGGAGTAGGAAGTCGTAGGAGTAGATATCATCCACACAATACAGTTTGCTTTTAGCCCAAAAGAGAATATTCCACCAATACCGTAGTAAGTTGACACTCAGTCGTTTCAGTGCCGACACGGCACAAATTTCCCGAGTTTATTTCGGCAAGCCAGAGAGATTAGAGAGACGCTCAAAGCACCAGAACTGCAAACGAAGTCGTGGTTTCGAGGGAGGACCTCGAGGCGCGGATCTCTCCGAAATAAAATTAGGAATTTTGACTTGGGGATTTTCGTCACGCAAAACAAAAATATTCCAGAGCGATAGATAGGGATATGGCCCCGGTTCCCCTGGATCTGCGTCTGTTTCAACTCTGATCTCGTTGGTAACGGCACAAACTGGTCGGTTCCACTACGACTGGATCCACAGTCGACATTCGCGTGGTCTCATGATGTTCACCATGTAGTTGAAGCGCTTCGTGTAGATCCGCTCGGTTTGGGCGTACACCATCAGAGAGATCGCGTCCTTTATTCTGTCTCGCTGCCAAGGGGGCAGATCGTACGTAGCCTTCGTCACCTCCTCACCCAGGTACTTGATGACGTGGAACTGGCACAAAAAAGTATTGTCGCCAAGGGAAATACTGTCTTCAGTGCGCGCATCTCGGTGAAGTCCTTATCGATGATGATGCACTTAATCTTCTTCCATGAGGGATTGGCTTCCTTGAACTGAGCTATTACACATTCTAGAGTCTCGCTTTTTTCGTTTGAATCAGAGAGTGCTGTGCGTATTGGCCCTACCCGTATGCGTCTTGGATCATGAACGAAAAAATCTTGTAGTTGGCCACGTTCGTACCATGAGTAGCGTCAACTAGAAGCACCTCCGGGAACCTATTGAACATGTCCCCCATGTGCTTCGTTTGCAAGGTGATGCAAACCGCAACTCGCTACCCTTCAATAAACCTGATTATGGTTAGTTCCGATACACGAGATAGCAGTATCAATGGACGTAATCATTACCTTCGTATTGACATAGACGCATGCTACATTTCCGTTTTCTTTGGAAAACTCTCGCAGCCAGCTCTTCATCCGGTCGTTCTTGGTTAACCCGTCCTGATCCTCGCGCTTCAACTTCGCAACCAAATTGTGCATATCACGAACGTTGGGCTCAATTGCGCTGTTCTCCACAATGTACTGCAGATTCTTCTTCCGTTTTGCTCCAGCACGCAAGAAAACATCCACAGTTGCTCTTTTTCCCTCATCGAGTCACAAACGGTTCTTTGCGTAGCCGAAATACGTTTCACGATTGAACGGGTGGTTATGGACGAGATACGTTTTGGTGATGGCCATATTGTAGCCGTGTGCCCCGTCAGTAATTACGGCTTCACCGCTGGCGTGTCGTAAGACCTTTACGCATGCGTTTATCTACAATCGGTCATACAACAGATGAATTAGTTTCATTTGGTAATCCTACATAAAGAGACCGTATCATAGCCAAATACGCATTTCCATACCTTGAAAGGAAAATTGGTGCTCCGCACTTCTTGACGCGGTCGTTCTCGCTCTCCTCGACGTAAACTCGCCGCCATGAGTGCACTCGTACGAATCTGCGTACATATTCAGCTGCTCAGGTAGATACTCAACGTCGTGACCACGATCTCGACGATCGTGACGGCTGTAGTATTTTCTTATCCGCTGGTTTCGTTCCGATACGCTTGTGTTTGTCCTCGTACGAAGAGCCTGCTCAAATATTGCCCAAGTAATGGGCGGCGACTACTCTGTCTACACATGCATCGTACATACCTGGTAAGTGGAGCTTTGGTACGTCTTCATATACTCGTAAAAATCGGTCCACGTTTCGAATACTTCGCGGAGTGGGCGTGGGGACGCCACGAGCGGTGCTTCTGCTTCTTCGTCGCTTTCGGAGCCAAAGAGACTGTGTTCGATATCAGCGCGCACCAGGGGCCTCACGTAGGTCATCTCTTCATCGCTATCTGAGTCCGTCATTTGACTGCTCGGCGGCGGCACGGCACTTCTTGCGCTGCGTCGCTAGCATCACGACCTCCCTCTCGGCAGTGATATTCTCGAATGAGGGCGACCACATATTGTCGGTATACATCGGTGTGTACTGGATGCCGGATACTTAATTTCTGGGTGCGTCTTCAACAGTGGTGGGTAGAGCGTTCTAGCAACGTTCTACCTTACCCCTTTTCAATCGGTCGCTTCACAAAAAACGGCTGCCAGTTGCTCTCTCATTAGTGCACCCTATCCTGCATAAGTTAATATCGCTTTATGGAAATTGACTGTGTCTAACTAATATATTTCAATACCGTGTTAGATACGAACCGGTGGGAATTCAATGACACGTTAGAAAGGGTACATGTGGATGAAAAATGGTTTCACAGATCGGCCACTCCAGAGGCATACGGGACCTCACGAACTTCGAAGCTCTCGAGTTTGAGACCATCTGGGCGATCATAGTTGTCACAGCCACCGCGCTCTGGCGTCAGCACCGTGGTCCAAGGTACCGCTATTCTGCAAAAAACGTGTTCTTCATGATGGTGTCCGTTTTTAAAAACGGCGGCAAATGGCAATCAAATGCCGTCGCTTTTGATGCCATCCCCCCAACATTTCAGCGGATGATTACACGAATCATTGCATTGGTGTCGCCTCTTCTCTACGACAAGTCGGTCATCAGTGTGGAGGTCGACAGATTAAAGAAGAACGTCTTCTTGGCGGGCAACGCCTACCTCGGCCTCTTAAGGATTGCTGATGGTACCGTGCCATCCTGATTGCAGTAACTAGTACTGAATAAGGAGCGAATACTTGCTGCAAATGGGTTGTGAGGTATTAGCTGGAAACGCAATCCAACGGATTCTCATCTCGCAACATTATCACAGCACGCGCGCAGAGAGTAACCGCCCCAGGACTGTGAAAGCGCACTCCAGGTCTCGACATCTTGCGGTGTTCCGAGTCCTATGTTGTCAGGGAAGTCTCAGCGTCGCCGCGTCTGCAAAAACGAACCATTTAGGAAACGCTCAAAACCGTAGCAGACTAAGCCACATACCTCGGCAAGTTCTTGTCCAATAGATTTCTTGAATACAGCCTTGCTGTCAAATACAGCACCTGGGAAGAATGCGTCCGTCCATGGGACGTCGTCGTCCTTGCACTTTATGCGCACGGTAAAAATCAAGGGTGTGGGCTGGACACCACACGTTGTTACCACATTCGGAATACATCAGACGATCGTGTAGCGTGAATATCGCTAAATCAGAGCGTTGTGTCTGATTCACTTCTGTATTTTTGTACTTTATGTGTACCACACAATTGATGTGGTCTGAATGTTGCATTAAAGTGACGTCATCGTCGTACCACATCATAATATACAGTGTATACCATGTAAACCATTTGTTCCGCTTGCTCATTCCTCGTTTTTCCCTCGCAAGTCATGTCCAGTCAAGCCATCGCTGCCTCGAAGCCGCATGGGGTTATATGCATTCACTCCGGCTGCTTCAGGTTTCTGCAGACCACCAAGTTCAAGCAGCATTACGAGGGCCACCACCAAAAGGAGGGAGAATCGTACATTTCTCGCCATCGAGACGACTACGAGCGCTCCCTCCTTGACCCCAATCTGCTTGGCTTTGGGGATGATGGCCCTCTCAAGGCCGTGTTTGTGGCGTCCCTTGTGCGGATTGCGCACTCACTCGACACGGTTGCGTCAAGGCTCGATGCCCTCGAGTCGCGGGTAGCATCGACCCCCACAGCAGCCAGCAACACCCCGCTCCCCTCTCCTCCAGACTCGGCCGACCCTCCCCCTCCAGCCTCCTCTCCTCCTGCGCCTGCTGCGACGCCGTCTACGCCAGCTTCGACTGTGGCCGATCAAGTTGCCGAGGCGGATGAAGAGGACCCTCCAGTACCGCCCAAGCTCAAGGCCAAGCGGGCACAAACGAAGGCGAAAGCAGGCGCATCGAAAACGCGCAAAACGACCAAGAAATCTTAGGTTACGCTAAGTATATAGGGCACGTTAAGTACACAGGGCACATAATGTAAACGAGTAGGGGTATAAAACTAACTTTGCTATATCGGGTATGAAACGGTTATTCGGTGAATTGTAGAATAGATACGAAAAGTAGATAGAGTATCGAAGGTATTCAGGGTACGCAAGTGGGAAAAGAACTGATGACCTCGTTTCTTAACACCCAATCCACGTTATTCCCCCCTTTTTTCTTGACTCTGAGGGCGTGGTCATTATGCGATAAACTTCGGATCGATCTCTTTCGTCCAGCTAGCTAGACCATATCGTAGCCCTGGATTTCACGAGTGCTTAACACCCTCGTATGAGTCGTATTGGTGGCGGGGCACCCATCGCGCTGAGCTCCCTCAGCCACATTTTTCTTACCGACATTATCATTTTGGCAAAGTCTCGATTGGGCAAAACCTGAAATATTTCACTCTGGTGCCTTGCCTCCGTAAATTTCAAACTGTCACATCGTAAAGCACCCGTGTTATCCTCCATGGCGTCCATGACAAGCTCTTGTTGGTACGGTATTGTGGTTCCCAGGACACACGGCATGCGCGTCACCGTCGTGAGCTTTTCTACCGTCGACGGCTGCGGCGATAGGCATTGGCACACCGTGTGCGAGTGCGTAACTGCATTGGCGTTGGCGATTGGCGATTGGCGATTGGCATGACTGCATTGGCATTGGCGTTGCTTGACGGGCGATTGGCGTGCACGTGGATGTGCTTGCGTTGGTGTTGGCGATTGGTGTTGATGCGGATGTATCTGCGTCTCAGGCGTGGACTTCTTTGTTGTCGGCGGTTTGATTGGCGTTGACACAACTGCGTGGGCGTGACTTCGTTACCGTTGGCTTTTACAATTGGCGCGGGGATGAGCCTCAATCGGTTAGCTCTGTGCTCGTGTACGTGGTGGTGTCGTCAGAAGAATGCCTCTAAAATTGCGAATGGATCTTGTCGAAACCACACTGAACACCTTCGGTCATGCGTCTCCTTGTGTGCACTCCTCTGATTTTCTGTGCTGAAGAGGCATAAAAATCTTCTCTGCATCCCCTTCCGTCGTACAATAGATTTTCTGCTACATTTTTCTGAACTGTCTGATACTGTGTCGGTATTAGTGTTCCATATTCCCGAGACTAGTGTCTCATTGGATTCGAGTGATAGTCCCGAGACGCTTAAAATGGAGGCGCAGTCTGTGGTGCCATGCCGATGTAAAAAGGCGACTGTGTCCGACGTGCGACAGGTGTCCCTGGTGCCAATGTCCTCACGGTGGGCGAAGTACTCCAGAACGGTTGGGGTGGAAGCCAGGAAGACCACCGAAGGGAGTCCAAACCACACTACCGTTCAACGTGCAACTACAACGCAATGTCCGACAGCGTGTTGTCCGTACTGCGAGCGTGAAGGCAAGCAATACAATGGTGCGTGCGTTGGAGAAGGAGAACATTGATCCAGACGAAGGGCAAATCGTCAATCAGCTGACCATCAAAGAGCTCAAGGAAACCATGAGGATTCCCGCGACTCAGGCCAAGAACCTCTCGAGCCTTCGTCGTTCAGCTGCTTCATTCGACAGTATCGACACAAAGACCCAAAAGGCAATGAGATCGGTTTTATGTGGTGTTTTGAACGCCTCTGCAGCCGTACTGTGCCCGCAATTTCCGCGAGAGCTCGTTGCCGATTTTGTCGCGTTGGAATCCAAAGCAGTCGCGACTTCATTTGAAAACAACTGCATCCTGGCGTCGACATTTCTTCCGCCTCGTTCACTCCAGCGTTCAAGTCAACAAGACGACTGAGCGCTTGGATATCGGTGTCGCTTTTGGGAAAGATCGATACGCACGAGCTCGTCGGGACTATGGACAGCTGCAGTCTGGCATCGAGTTGATTGCGGTGCCCGACAGCAGAAAAAGGTTTGATGATGACGTAGCCGATCAGTTCCTCGACTACATTTTAGATCATCACAATATCCAAGCTGTGGCCTGGGGTATCAAACAGATCGAGGTGGATGGTGAAGTGCGCCACTTTCCAGCCATCACGAGAAAGCAGAGGGTGGACAAACTTTAGAGAGGCTGTGTCCTGAAGTATCCAGGCCCTGAATCCAGGCTTAGTTGCTCTTCGTTCAACGTTCTTATGCGCCGAATCACATCCGCAGACCAGAAAAGCAGGAAGTCCGTAGACTACGTATCTGTCCAGCTGATATACGACTACTTTCAGCTCGTCAGATCGATTCTCGTGAGTGCTATACCCACCATCCTAGAGCAGCAAGAACTGGTGACTACTTCTACTCAGGTCAAAAATTTTATCAAGGTAAAGTGTGCTTCACATAGTCTTGCACTTGAAACCTGAAACACTAACTACTTCGCTGCACAGTATCAGTATCCACGTCATGTCGGCTTCAACTTGGAAGCTACGCACGATTGCCACTATGCCTTGCGAAAGCCAATCGAAGAGGCTGAGCAGACGCTTCCTTTCAGCTGCTCTCCGTATCAGGATGTCTTCATCTTCTTTTGTCTCGTGCGACACAAACTGGCAAGGCTTGATAAGAGCCACGAAGTGAGGGGTGCGAGTCCGTCAGCTACTGTCATTAATTGTATCCACCATTTCGCAAGCCGACAACGCGAGTACGTATCAGAACTCTGGCAAGATTAAAATCTTGCCAGAGATCGGGCGATCCACCAGGATTAAAATCTCCGGATTTGCTCACACCGATACACAAGACGGGAAGTCTGTTGTTGATGCTCATTTTGCTGTGAGCAACAAGCATGTGAGAATGTACTGTAAGTCCGGTCACGATGTTAGCGCTGGCGCAGAGTTGGTAACAGCTCTCCAGTGGGGCGGTGGGGTCTTCAATTCGTCTACAGAGCTGCTATGGATCGATCGCAAGAAGCTAGACGATTTTCAAGCCAGATTCGACAAAGTGAGCAAGATCGCTTCGAGATGTTGGTCAAAACGAACGAAATTGTGTACCATGGAGGGTTGGACGACGATACGGCAACAGTGTACGAGTACTTGGGAATGCTGCCTGCTTTGACGCTCAAACTCTCGATCCAGCACTTCGAAGAACAGGACTACCAGTGCGAAGCCATGCACCTTGACGAATATATCGATGCTTCCGAGGAACGAGACGCCAATGCCGACGATCTAGGTCATGGTGTGACAGTGGGCCCCATCGGCTTGCCACTGACAGTGACAAGCCCAAGCATAAGCGTCCATGTCAAGGAGACGGGGTACGAGTATCCATACAGTGGTGCGAAACTTCTCAAGGTGTCTCCTGTTGTACCTCGGAAGCGTCAAAGCCTGTAGTCCCCAGACAAACACGTCTATCGCGGGCAAACACGCCACTGCAAGACAACTTATGGCTCAACATTTGCGAAAACTGTGGCCGGATGTTCTCCTCTAGCGCACGCGTCACGCAGCACAAGTGCGGCGGAACCCATGAACAGGCCGATCTTATCTCATGTGTCGTGCGTAACGCGTACCAACGTCTTCTGGCCGGCAATCTCGGTGTCATGAGTGTTCTCACTGAGGTGATTTCACTACCAGAAAGGGATGAATTGCTGCTCTTGCCCTTCCACTTCCGCTTTGGTTGGGCGCTGCGACCTAAGCACGGGGCTACGTACGGTGAGAAGAGAATTACCGGATTCAAGGACTACATCAAAGAGTATGTCGACGCCGGGTCGGCAGACAGGTCGCGAAAAATGAGTGCGAGTCAAATGCTAGCCGATCTGCGGAAGCGCCACAAAGGACGACACGATCTGCCGTCGAAGACGGAAATTTCGACATTTATCGATCAGCTCTAGCTTAAGAAAAAGTCTCAGCAAAGACGATTGGCTGGCGGCCCAGTGCGTGAGGATGTTCAGAGCCAAGTTTCCGACAAGTCGATACGAAGGCAGCGTATGCTTGCTCCGTACGTTGCTGAGCTCACGAGTTACTCAAACGCCACGCGTTTTCAGTAACGTTGACTTTGATGATTGCCCACATGATCGTGGCGCGAAGGATTTTCCCACGGACGCGCAAATAGCCAACAAAGTCAAAAACATGAAAACCGCAAATCGCCGTAAGAACCCGATCAAGTGCAGTCCGATCGAAGAAAGTAAGTCACCTGAATGAGTAGTGATTATATGCAGACAGCAAACCCCTTTCATTAACATTACTTAATCCGATCGCGTCAGCCGCCCATGACCGGAATTCGCGACGACCGCGCAACTTCAACCCAGCACGCCAACGCCACATAATTCACGCCCACGTCACCGACGCCGATCACCGCAACCAAGCAACTCGCGGCGACCGTCCAATGAAAGCCACCATCAGCACACAAACAACAGAGAACCCAGAAAATCTCGTCATTGTGACATTCAGGATCGATTATTAGCCAATAGAATGTTTGCATATATACGAAGCTGACGGGCAATCGGGACGAAAATGGAGTTCGCCGACAGCTATGCCTCCTTATATCTCGGTGACTACTGGCGTTCACGAGAAAAAAATGACAGCACTATCTTCGCCGCGATCTCCCTTGTATGTGTGCATGCATTGCAAAAGACATCGTTGCTTTCCGCATTTTACTAAAATGTGCGTACCCCCAAAAGAGGGGGGACTTACGTGGATTGGGTGCTAAATAGTTTTTAAAAAAATGGTCGTATTTTGTCAATTCCCCTTCATCAGAATACGGTTATTTATCTTGTATTGAATCGTAAAATACGCGAGAATTGTAACGGAGCGTTCCCCGTTACATTAGCAGGTGCATTTGTTGCGCCTTTACATTTGCAGGTAGGGTTTTACTACAGTTTTGCATAAGTAGATAGGGTTTTACACACACACTGGCTAGTCCAGGTGTGTCGCGTGTCTCTCTCTCTGATTGGATGGAATTTGGCAAATTTCAGCCAATCAGGGCAAGAGTTTGTATTGGAAAGATAAATAAAATTCAGAGATTGAATTTACCGCTTACGTGTAAGCAAGTAACGGCGCACCTGGCCCGTCACACACCTACCACCACTCCCACGAAGAAAAAGGGAAGCCCCTTCGCGTTTTTTACTGTGAAGCACGGTACTGACCGAAGCCACTTTCCTCAGTACCGTAAATCACGAAGGACTTGCAACATGGTAAAAACCCCGAATTTGGTTGTGTAAAAAGGTAAAAACTACAAACATGGTTCTCGGATCAAATGGAAAAATAACCGGCTAAATTCTAGTCGACTAGGTTAGCGTATAGTCATGATTGAGTGGACCACAAATAGATGGAGGGAAGAGCACGCGTGGTCCCCACGACCAACAAGTTAGCCGGTCGACGCTGTGGCGTTGGAAGCGAGACCGGGATGTCATCGCTACGTTCCCTCCCAAAGGAGAGATAGATATTC
This sequence comes from Elongisporangium prolatum, assembly GCA_023335875.1. Taxonomy (NCBI): domain Eukaryota; phylum Oomycota; class Peronosporomycetes; order Pythiales; family Pythiaceae; genus Elongisporangium; species Elongisporangium prolatum. Next base: position 10,211 of record JAADVW010000886.1, read on the forward strand.
TGTAAGGAGATGAACAGCAGTGCATTTAAGTGTGTGTTTACTTTTGTTTACTACTTATCGGTTTTTCAGGGGGGGGCGCCTTAAGCTTGGAACCCTAAACCAAGGCACAACCATCTTGGCCATTGATGGATTCGCTTTTGAACAATGGAAAGGTAAAAACGGACATGCTACCATTAAACTAGAAAATATGTCACAATCTGTACCCTTTTTGATTCCATACTGTAGTTTTCGGCTACTCCACAAGTAGGGGAGTCGGTCGTCCAGAGGGGTGTCACCTCCAGAAAAAACTGGTTGTGTGCAAAAAAGGGATGTGTTTTAGTTTTTACCAGATCAGTCGATGTTGCAAGTCCATCGTGATTTACGGTACCGTGCTTCTCTTTTTCGCACTTGAACGAAGGGAAGAACCTCAGTATACCACACCAATCATGGAATTCTTCGCTATTACCAGATTTGATTGGCCACAAATAAACTTTTTTAATTGGGTAAAATACGAAAGATCGCATGTTTGTTTTCATTTATTGCTGTATTATCAACCAATATGATAGCGAGAAAGAGAAGAATCTTTAGTTGCTGGATCCAAAAAGCGAAGATTGGGCAATTTTACTTCGGAAACCCCCCCGAAAGATTCGGTGCGAAGTACTGTACTACCAAAGTACGCTTTTCTCAGTTAACGTTTTTTGTTTGAAGCGTAAAATACGTTTTTTTTTTACTTCAGTTCCAATTTCTTCGTGGGAGGAGTGCCACCTACGATTTAGCTTTGGCGAAACCACTGCTAGTTACTTGAGTTAACGGACATTTCATATGCGCACCCATTCATAGTATTGCAGTTTCTGTTAACAATGTTTGTAATAGGTAAAAATGGAGTGCTTTTGGTAATTATTTTGCTACTGTATTCCTTTAGGAGCAAAATTGCATAATGTTAAGATGATGATATTTCAGTTACCGTATAAACACGTCTTTTTCATAATGCGATTTGTGTCTGCGAACATAAAGCAATAGACGTCAAGAACGACTGCGAGCATGGAGTAGTCATCGAGCCCAGCACCAACAGCAGTGCTCTAACCGTGCGGCTGTGCGTCACTCGCCCAAGTAGCATGCACGTGATGCTCGCTAGTTTATGGCGTGCGATTTTATGCTGGAAAATGGATCACACACCGCTTTCTAGCGAATTTCCAGTCGTGCTTTGTGCCAGTAACGAATCTGCCACTGGACCCGTTGCAGCGATCGCGGTCACGGTCACTCTAATTGCGGAGAAACTACCGAGATTTCTGTGGTGATCCATCCGGACAGAGCCCACAGAGATAAATGAAAGCGGTCGAATGAGGACAGACTACAAGCGTGGTACTGTGCAGTTTACTGTACACTGTAATGATGGAAAAGAAAGACCACTTTCAAAAGAAAGAGTTCAGATGGCAGCTCACAAAAAAGTCAGATGAACCACGACTACTCCAATCATGTTATGCTACGTAATAGCTAGCTGGTCTGGGCCTGCACCTCTTGGGTCTCAAAGCCAAACTTGTCGATCCAGAACTGGATCTCGTGGTCGATGTTCGAGTTGTCCGTCGCACCACTGAAGATCGGACGCATGTATACAGTGTCGGTCTTGACGTTGGCCTCGTCGACGATTGTGGTCTTGACGCAGGTGCCCTGCTGCCACAGCGATAGCGACATCTTGCCCCACTGGTGTTTATCTCCCGGGTTGATGGTCACGTAGCCTTTGCTGACGAGATTGTCAGACACGCCTTGAGCCACAGCGATCCCAAAGCCTGAGATGGCCCCTGTGGCGCCTGCGATGCCAGAAATGGAGGCAGCCCCAGCTGCTGCCACGGATAATGCGCTTGTAGACACCCCGAAGACCGATACGATGCCATTAGCAGCGAGCGAGGCCGTGACAGGCGCAGCAGCACCCGCCGTGCCTATGACCGTGGCGGCCGCTCCGATGACGCTAATGACGATACCAGCGATCTTGAGCGCCGCTTCGTCTGGTCCGATGGTGCACTTGTAGGTGTCTTGGGTGTTATTGACGATGGAGAGGTAGGAACCCATGACTGAAGGTTGACTGAGTTTCTGGAGTGGGGACTTGAGGTCGAATGCGATAATGAAATGAATGCTGTAGCATGAGTTCTTTGAAACCAGAGTTTGTCCTGCATCTCAGTTGACGGCTGGATGCTGTTTTCCAAGCCTGAATTGGGTACACTCCTTTATAGTAGCCGGTAGGAAAGGCACATGAGCACCCATCATCATGAGCCTCACATCCGCAAGCCATGCGCCCGCGTACACGAATCGCTCCAGTACAGTAGTTCGTGTCTTTCTCCAGCAAATCTGCTTGCAAAAGATAGAAGGAACGCTGCTGAAAGCCTCGTTTGAGATCAAATATTGCGTATTTCACGAAAGAGAATGCGCTTTTTAATGATGGTGACATCGAATTTGAGTACCAGCAACTTTGCTTTTAGTGCAATATACGACGTCGTTTAGATAATAACATGTTTAAATTCTGTGTCAATAAGCAGGTCTTATTTGAACAAATCTACTGTGAGCAGCAGATGCTGGTTGAGGTGTCCGAACCTAAAACTAGGTCTGCAGAGACGAGTCTGATGGGTTCTGCTGCCACAGGTCCATCAACATGTCTTCTGGTGCAGCAACGTTCGCTGATACAGAACGTAACTCAAGGATATTTCGGGTCTGAGACACTTGAGGTCATCAATGTAGTGCGCAACTGGGTCCACCCTTGTTCAAACAACTCCCGCTCGCTGGATGTTACTGTATTCATTCACTGAGCTGGATACTTTGTGTACAGCATGCACATCCCTCAATATGGTAGTACTGTAGCACTCAAGCACCTTCATCACGGAGCAGTAAATGCACAACAGTGTCACTCTGAATCCAATCTGCAATGCAGAAATTCAAACAAGACGATGTGATCCACGAACAAGACGAGTACAGTGGATATAATCTACCTACTTCAAGCAGGACATCAATCGATTGCGGAAAGGCTCGGTCGCTTGAATGACGCCAAATTTCCAGCAACCGATCCAGCAACTAAATGAAATTAAAATATTTCATTCGCTCACGCACTAAAGATTACTACACAAAGAAAAGACCGCGTGTGGGGAGCCAAGCCTGTTGGGTACCGTATCTTTCCCAGATGGCTACATTCACATTTAGGAGAAAAAACGGAATGACAGCATGGGCAATTCATTAAA
>JAADVW010000887.1:0-13332 GCA_023335875.1 Elongisporangium prolatum
CATAACAAATACAACACTTACATGAACCAAACACACGCACAAACGACAACGTATAAACACAAAAACACACAACGCAACGTCCACAACATAAACAAACCACATATCACACACACGGCAATCCACGTCATCAAATATGTTATCAAGTTCTCGGAAGTCTTGTCTTCATCATCCAGATCTTCGTGCATGCCAGCAATTTACTCCGCCTCCGTTACTCTGAGTTTCGTGATCACTGCATATTGCGATACCCTGACATCCATTCACTTGTGCCGAAGCTCTTCAACGTTTTCACTTCTTGACTCAGGCGTGCGAACCCCGACTCCATCTTTCTCCGGAAGCTAGATCGTGCTCGCTCACTTGCAGAACACTCAATTCTTTGCTCTGCGTGCTGGGATTGTCACCAACGCTAGCTCTTCTCTCTGTGACCAACGCTGCTCATACTGCGGCTGCTGTTGCGAATGATATATATACTGCGCTGGTTACGGCAGCAGCTGTTGCTGCTCGTGCCAGCACCCCACGGACCTGTGTCTTCTTGTTGCTCGAGACTATGCGAGACTGGGACTACGTGTCGCATAGTCTCGAGCAGAGGACATCCGACGTCGCACATGAACCGATCTCGGAGGTCCTCTTCCCGCATCAGCTAGAGCGAAGCTCTCTCGATCTGAGGCTGCTTTTCGAAATGAGTAACCTTAAAATGACCGCCAACTAATGGCCTCCGATCCGTTCCCGTAGTTTTCCGTCATCACGTCTCCACCAAATTCGAGCGCTGTTCCTCTTCGGTCGTAGATACTCCTCGCTCACTCTCGTCGCGCATCGTCCCCAAAGAAAGGTCGATCCTATACAGTGCATCCAGTGCATTCCGTCACGCTTAATATGGCGGTTCAGGATCATGCGCCGGCGCCAGCCTCTCCTAGGCTCGGTCGCTCGCAACCTTACTCCGTGCGCTACGCCGAGCGCTTGCTCGTCGATTATGAGCAACCCCCCCCCCTCGCGGTGTCAGGTCAGCGACGTTGTTGGCTTGCCGTCGACGGCGTTTGTACTGTCTCAACCTTGCCTGAATTCGCGAAGGACACGCTGCTGCCTGGCGCTCGCCACCCGGTGCGTCTAACTGAACCCTCACTCTTCTGAGAGGAGCCATCGTCCGCCAAAGCCTTGACGAGGTCGTGAGTGTGTACGGAACTTGTGCTGGAGTTGGGGAAAGCAGCACTCACATACATTCACACACTCACATTCCATGTATTCATTCCTTCGTACGGGTCCTCCGTGCTTGGCCGCAAATCTCGAAGTGCCGCACTACTACTCTCTATCGCTCTGCGCCTCCCAGCCAGTTTGGCGTCGCTCTCATCGTTCCACGGGAGGGTGCGGGCCACAGGATCCTCTCGGCGGCCTCGTCTGCCTGAGTCACCTTTGTTAGGCTCCCGTTGCTTCTCTGGTTTTGTTGAGCTTTTGTTGCTTCTCTGACTACTGTCCATCTTGTGCGTGCTTCTGCTCTTGATGCTACAAACGTGGAGGTGTCCTGCTCTTCATTCCACAGACAACCGCCCTGGTATTGCTACCAGGCTCCTCGTTAGTCATGAGGCTGGCCATGCTGTCTATACATCGGCGTACTACTTAATTTTTAGCGGCTATTACACGATGACTTGTTTCCCGACAGACCTGCGCCTGGTTCGGCCTCCACCTACTTTTCCGCTGTATCACTTACTGAGTCTGGAAGGCTCGGCGCGGTGTTGGTCGCCAATCATAGTGTCGCTACCACCTGCGAGCAAATTTATCAATTGAACGATCTAAATAATGTGCGGTCGGAGCAGATCGTCTTAAACGTGGGTGCAAACGACCCCCAAACCTTACGCTCTGTCCATGTAGACTCTTATATAGAATATGCAATATACTCCTGTCTCCCCCGCGCCCATTCGGGTGCGGTTCGGCTGGTATCTCCCTACGGCAAACTGCGGGTTGACTGACGACCGGACTGATGGGCTGCTTTTGGTGGTCGTCGGCCGACTGCATGCTGTCGCATAGTCTCTGGCTCTCAATGCGACTAGCTGCTTTTGGTGTAGGTTTTTAAATTGATTGGCGGTCAACGCGCTTTCTTCAAAGGCTTCTGTGTAGCTCTCACTGAGCAATAGCGGTTGAATCGAAGGGTGAGCTCGGAGTTGCAGGCGAGACATATCCGCTGACGTTTGTGGCAGCAGCGCAGGTACCCACGATCTTCCCGCGTGTTGTTGCTGTCGGACAGACTGGCTGTCAAGTTGCTGTTATTGCCGGCAAGTAAGCAAACGGACGATCCCGATCTCTTGCTGCAGTGCGAGAGTTTGGAGTTGCGGATACTTGTGTCTAGGCTACGTCCCCATCAGGGGCTACAGTTACAATGTTATGATACAAAAAGAAAACCTGTTGTCACACGCCAAGGAGGTGGCACTATCCGTGGTGTGGTCCACCTCAAGATCTTAAAGAGAAGGGCCACTGTACGGTAGGTACCAGTTGAAGTACGACCAGGTTCGTTGCGTATGCATTCGTACTGTACCTAAGTGTACCAAATGTTGAGTACTTAGGAACCTCCATGATCCCAACATAAATCAGATTACCGCATAAAGGGGTACGAAGTCAGACAAGATAAATCAAGTAGGAGCCGGTTTAGGTACTGATAAGCTAGTATACTCGGTCTTAAATCTACTTCCTCTGTAGCACTCGCGCCATAGATTACCGCGAGCGGAACCCTAGCTTCCTGTCACGGGAATCCAATTCCTTATAGCAGTATTTGCAGAAGCAGTATAAAACTTACGGCATAGAAGCTAATAATGAGGACGCGCAAATCGTCGTGCTTGACTACGTGCTTGTTACGGCTTGATGGCCCCGTGCATAGCAGTCGATGTCATCAAATCCGCCGCTAAAAAAGCCTTCGAAGCAGAAACGCGTATTACTTCCACTTGCGTGTACACTTCGCACGACCTAACCACTGGGCGCTACCTACTCTGAACAATGTATTGCGCCGCTAAAAAGGCGTCAATGAACATCGTGCTTGGCAAACGTCGGCAGCTAAGGAAAATTCACTCATGGCTTAAAAACGAATGTAAACTACATTTTCTATGGTTTTGTAAATAATGTAAGCGCCACTACTTCAAAATTATGAGAATAATGTATCACCTCTAAAACTTTTATTTAGGGGAATTAACAAAATGCGACCACTTTCTTTAGCTATTTATGATGCGGGGCCTTCATGTTCCCTATTGAGCCATCATTATTTTTCCACTTACAGTAGTCTAATGTCCTTCCTTGCGGAATCATAGATTAGGGCACAGATAGGCAAGGTAGGGTCCGTATTTTGTAGCCAAGTACAAAAAAAATTCTGGCCTGTTAGATGTAGTCTAGAAGTTTGTTTCGACCTATAGAATGCACTCATTGTGACACAACCCTATCCATTGAATTTTATCCAATCAACACGGTAACGTTTGACCTTATGGCCAATCATATGAAGCAATTCCGCAAAAGTCCGCAATTTTCCTTGAAATGACGCATGTGCCTGTAACGGCTGCGCCTCTTCATACATATTCCCTTTATATTGTGAGTATTCCTCATTAGTGCGCATAAGGGCATTCTCTGCGGAAAATGAAAGAGCAACGACCAGCGGGTCTACCCAAGCCTTCAGGTATGGTTGGGCAAGAACGCGCGGCTCTAGCACTGTGGAAGTCGTTCATGATATCTGCAGTACTGAGTCCCAGCAAAATCACAACAATATAGGCGGCTACGGTGTGTGCTCAAATGGCTGGCCAGCCGATTCCTACTCCGTCCCCGTACACCGTTTTCGCCGATTTCTCTGTGCTTTTGTTCGAATATGAGAGCAAGAAGGCCAAGAACGGCGCAGATGTTTTATCAACAGGTACTGCGGACAATTATCTATCTCAAGTTAAGATGTTCCTGGTGGAAACGTCCGGCAGCATCCAAGAAGGATTGTACAAGCCAATTCGTGCCGTATGATAAGTAATTTTAAGGAGCGCGGTATGCGTCTCCTTATCGATCAGCAACAAGCCCCAGCGGCGACATTCGATGATATGGTGACGCTGCATCGAATTCTATACAAAAATGGAGAATGGGAGCGATTGCATGTCGGCGCTATGCTTGCTGTGCAGTGGCACATGCCTGAAAGTAGTAATTGATTGTTGATTGTTGCTGGTTGCGAAAACAGCAAATAACAGTGATCCCAGGAGGGGAACTCTTTGTGACTTTCAGTCGCTTGAAGACGTCTGCTTTGTCAAGGAATCAGTTTATATCACCATGCCACCCTTTGGCAGTTATCCCCTATACAATCAGTTGCTACGGTGATTATTACCAGTGATTTGCCGTCGCCGTTGCTGTTTAATTTGCTTACTTTACACAATCTTAAGCCTGAAGTGAGTGCCAGTGAAGCTCTTAGTCAAGCAGATGCATGTGACCGAGGGGCGATGGATGAAATAGCTCATTCGCAAAAATAGATGCTTGTGATTCGAAAAACAACAACGCGAAATCCAGGACAAGGCTGTCTGCCGCGCAGTTTCCGAATTCGTGGCTACACAAATTAAGCATTGAATACGCGAAATTGAAGCAGATACCTACACTTGGAAGCGTTCAATTAACCAAGGATTTCAGTCTCATTCTATTCGGCGTGGATCAGCACAAAACGTGAATTCATCACACAAAATTCCGATACAATGGCTCTGCACACGAGGTCAATGGGCCATGGATCCACTTTGCAAGGCTTTCGCACACGTAGGAACCACTCTTCAGGACAATCAAAAGGCTGCGAAACGGCTTTCAGGTTATGAGACCGAATACGTTGTTATTTACCCTTCTTTGCGCATCCTGGAGTTGGCGCTGCCAGCTGAGAGCCAAATGCTGCTTCTTTTCAAGAGCGACTTTTGCTATCGGCTCGTGGATTTGATGGGGGTACAATATCAACGATTCTGTGTGCAATCTGCTCTTTGCGACCATACTAATTAATTTTGCAGCGATCAAAAATGATACCTATGGTGCTCCCAATGCGTATATTGATCGCATTCTGGCTGCATGCTCAATGACGGGATGTGGTGTCGAATTGGTGTTAAAAGCAAGTCGCCTCATTCCATCACAATCTACGGTGGGAGTTGACAGCAGTCAGTGCACGTATATCTCATGCGATCATTTAAAAATCGATATCTTGCAGCACACTGTAGAGACCTTGAAAATGGAGCTGAAATCGCGTTCGAGTGATCCAGCCGAGCAGACGTTGCCCACTCTGACACCCCGAGTGACGCACGATGTGCTCTTGAATTACAGCAAAACATCCATTGCTGGATTGGTTTATTACTGGTTCATTCACCAGCCGTGGTTGATGAGGCGAGCGACCAAAAAAGAGCAAACCACCTTCAGCAGAATGTGCAGTACAATTTCCATTTAAAAAATCTGTGCCGTTCCTGTTACAATCACCAATGCCGAGCGATCAACCCTCGCATCAGTATAGAGAATGGAGAACCACAATATTGTCCACCGCAAACGAGCTCGAACGTCGATTCAAATCCACAATGCACATTATCGACGGCAAGAAGCTCATGCAAAAAGCTACATCACTGCTAGCCAGATTTTCTAACGCAGCTAAGAGCAGTTCCCACGGTGACCGAGTGAGCAACATCATTAAATCTACAAAGTCCTTCTTTTCGAAATGAGAGATGAATGCATACCAATATGAAACCAGAGAGAATGTACAATCATTGATCGACTTGAAAAGCGTATCCATGTATAACAGCACAAATACTAGCGCTTATTGAATTCAGCGATTCGCTTCTGTGCAATAAATCCAAATGATGAGCGCGCCACACAGCCGAACCAACCCATAAGCTACTACAACGTGAAAGCCAACCAAAAGTCACACCAGAACCAGATTTCATACAAATCCAACAATGATATTGGTCAGACTGCTGGGCTCGTACGGCACGTGGAAGCTGCTGGACTTGTAGTGCATGACGTAGCCGCTCATGGGCTGGTACTGCACGTGGGAGCTGAGACACTGGGTATGATGCGCGACAGGGCCGCTGTTATGCACGTGGAAGCCAAGACACTACTCCCTTCCTTCGCATCGGTGTTGCTGCTAGCATCCGCAGTCTCGCTGCCTTTGCCACTTCCACCGGCGACGACGCGCTGGATGACGATGCAAAGGTGCTTGGGGACGACACGCTGCTCAATCATGTGCAGCACCAGAGGCGCCTTGACCTCTAAGAAAGGCAATGAGGCTGGATCATACTCCGCGTAAACATCAACCTCCGAGGAAAGAAGTGCAAGGGACCGGCGATCGGTGGTCAGCTCCATGGTCATGAGCGCGTCCACAGCCATTTGACCAGGCGTCCTTGATAGTCTGGAAGCCTACATCGCTACCGATCCAGCTGCCCATGAGTGCCTTGACCTGCGTGAGATGGGACGGCAGCTCTCGATCGATGATTCTGGGTCCATGGAGCACGCTCTGGTCCAGGATGGTGCAGCCAGCGAACGCCTGACACTCCTCCGCATGAAGATCTGCTGGTACGTCTTGAGTGGATACCAGCTTGGCGCAGGCGTAGATCACGTCTTCAAAGCACTCGGGCAACGCAAAGTGGGCCATGCGCGGCATCTCAAGTGGTACGTAGAGGCGAAAGTGCCCGGCTGCGAAGCCCACGTACGCGGACGAGCAGTTGGTCTTGGAGTTGATCACGTAGCGGAACGCGCGCGATTGACCGTCGCGACCGATCACCTGCTGCACAATTTGGCCGCTGACCACGGCCACGCACCAGTACGGCACCGTGATCTCCAGTCGCAGAGCGCACATACAGAATCACGTGCGGCGCCGTCGCAGAGGCCACCGAACGGACCTGAGTACGTGTACATGTGGGGCGAACGCTTGGGCTGCACCTCGTCCGGCAGAACAAAGTGCAGGCCGCCCGTCGGGTTCAAGATCTCGTATTCGATGCGCACGACCAGCGGCTTGAAGCCTGTGGTCCTGGTGGTAGAACGTCCACATCCCACTGGTCCAGCACGAGCGCAGTGCTCTCGTCCTCCTCTCCGTCTTCTCCGTCCTCTTCATCGTCGTCTTCGTTGTCTTCGTCGTCGTCCTGTGCCTTGCTCGATGAGGAAGGGCCCGCTCCTTTGGCCTTGTCGGCGTCCGAAAGCGCCTGGAGATGCACCTCGCGCGGGATCTGGATGATGAGCTCGCCCTTCTTCGAGGCCACAATGGCGCCGCGATTGAACAGGTCGAACGTGCCCAGGTCGCGGTGGCTCGACAGAGCCTCTGTTGAGTTGGTGCACGTACCTGCGCCTGCACTGCGTGGTGGGCCTGCTACTGAACTGGCGCAACCACGCGTTTTCTCTTTGCTTCTGTATTTGCCCAATCAAACAGTGTTTTAATTTAACCAATGATTGTGTTCGCATTTTTTCCGCAGACGCTCTGATTGGCTGCTCTTCGCACTGAAAACCCGAGCCATATTTGGTGTATACAAAATTCAGGTCTTTTCTGTCCGCAATTTTTCCTTACAGTAATCCACCACAAAGTTCACACAGGCATTTATATATTCCTACATAATTAAATATCTGTTCCGTGTTTACATTTGAAAGGTTTCAAAGCCGAAATTGAATGACTGGACTGGAGGCGCGTTTCGCCGGCAAATGTCCAAGCAGACTAACTCACAACAGAACACAAGGACAGTCGATAAAAGGCGGGTCATAGCGGCAATTGAACGCGGCTCAGTCAGCAAAAGTGCCTGAATAGACCCAAGCGAGCTAGCAAAGTAAGCGCCCGCAGCTTTTAAGCTTACCTATGGAACAATCAACCATCTCAACTATCATGAAGAGAGACCACATCACCTAAAACGTAAACAATTATGAATATGATCAATCAAAGAGTATGTCAGCCCAGCCGTAAAATGCGATCTGGTTGAATGAATTGGTCGGACCAAAATGAAAGAAATTTCTGTGACTGGACTAGTGATCCACCCTTGAGGACTGCTGGCATCACACGAAAATTATGCCACCACCAGGTAACATGCACGGAGCCCGAGCCTACGTGAGTAATTCATTTAATGAAAGCAAAGAAGACCATGGCGCAAGGTATACAGAGAGTAAGAATAACAGACACAATGTCGATCGTCTCTTTGCTTCGTTGAGAAATCAAATTTTGTATTGAAAATTGTGATGTGAACTTGTTCTTGGATTAATGTGCCCTGTATTCCTTCAATACCCTATGCACTTATTAGTACCCTTACTTCTTCCGTCCGAAATAGACATTCTCTGTCTAAAACGTGTCGTGAAGAGGATGACTTGAGCCCGAAGAAGTAAGTTGTGGAATGAGATTTATTTGTTTGGTGCTTAGGGTGGACAGTCTGGATACCTCACACGCTGTAATTCTGTTTTGGGCCTGTCTATGTACCAGACCTGTTGTGACGGGAGTCACATAGCACGATGCACAGAGGTGCTTAAAAGCTAGGCTTCCGCTCGCGCTAGTCTATGGCGCTTACAGAGGAAGTAGATTAAAGACTGAGTATACTTAGCCTATCATACCTAAACTGGCTCCTACTAGATATATCCTGTCTAAACTCATATTCCTTCTTTCGTCATAGCCTGATTTCTGCCGGGGTCCTATGTACCCAACCTCTGGTACACTCAGGTACGACTTGCGTATACGCAACGGGCCTGGTGGTACTTCAACTGGTACCCACCGTACAGTGGCCCCTCTCTATAAGAGAGATTGAGGTGCACCACACCACGGATAGTGCTACCTCCTTGGAGTGACAACGGGTTGTCCTTTTGTATCATAACCATGAAACGTAACCCGGTTACACCTGTCCTATGGTAAGGTCTAAGACACAAACGTTAGGTTCTGGAAGATTGTATAGAAAGGACTAGACCAATCTGGTCTGTTCTAGAATCTGTTTCAATCCCCCTCAGCGTGGAAATTCTAGCTACTCGCCTCATATTAGCATATGCATACTGATACAAAGCTCTCCGCTATTCGGTGAGGGTAAAACAGCCTACGATGCAAGCACATGCATGTCGTGCCGAGACCAAGGGCTAGATCCCAGTGCTTGTTCTTCCCCAAAGAATTGGTGAAGGTCGGCGAGGTTCTTACGGGCATGTATGATTCAGTCAGTTCGAAACCGTAGCTTTCGAATGGTGTGCACGAAAAATTCGACTGGTCCCCACAGCCTTCAAAACATGGCGCGAAAGTTCGTGAAATTACAAAACCAACGCAGTGAAAATGGTAGTTTCGCAAGCGCACAGAATGCTGGGTGCTCTGAGGTTGTGCCAGAAAGGGGAGGTGAGCATTCGCTATGCAGATAAGACGTTTTGAGTGCCGTACGAGTCTTTAAGGCATCGTGTGAATGCCGTTGTTGCTCTCAAAGGAAGGCGTGGAGTCCGTGAAACTCTACCTGATGAGGAGGTCGCAGGATTTTATCGGGCAATAAAGACCGCGTGGCGCATGGTCACTGCTTCACGAAGCTCGAGCTTTGCATCTTCACACGCACAGTGGTGGAGACGAGCAGCCACAGCTGTGTTGTGCCCGTCGATTTCCAGTCAACTCACTTTGTGGATCGATTTCGACGTCGCTACAGCAGCTTATTCAACACAAGCACGGCGCATACACTCAACAACAAGCGAGCAAATCATTCCACTGAAGAGCGCATGCGCAACTACTTCTCTGGCCTGAAGGGGGTCAAAAACGAGCACCAATTCAAGCCAGGCAGCATTTGGAATTGGTACGAAACTGGCACGAACCCGCAGGGGTCATCTCGCCGGCAGATCGTCTTCGCTCCAAAAGGAATGCCTGCCAACCGCATCAACTCCGACGATCGTGATAATGTAACAACACTTTGTTGTGAGTGCTGCTGGGGGATCATTTCCTCCGTTCTTCTTCTTTCTGGGCAAGAAAATGGCACTGGACTGGACCAACCCCGGGCCTACAGATAGTGGCTATGCATGCAACGAGTCGTCGTTCATCTCAACCAAGCCTTTTCGGCAGTGAATTGTGAATGAAGGAACGATCCAACAAGATCGAAGAACACTGCATTCGAATGTACGAACAAAATGTAGTTTGGTGATGCACTTGGTAACGTGCGTGTGCACGTGCGCGATTTTACAACGCCTCCGGTAATAATTGTCACTTTCACCATTATCATTTTGAGCCACTATGTGGCTAATATGTATACTTCAAATTACTGAATTCCTGTGAGTCAATGCAGGCAGTGGCGCCAACGAGCTTTTCATCTGCTCGAGCGCTGCCGGGGCAGAGACCATGGCGACTGGTAGCGACTGGTGGGGCTTCGGCTTCAAACAACGTTGGCGCTTCTCGTTGGCTCGCGCGGTGCAGCTTTTTATCGTTCTGCTTTGGCGTCTCCGCAACATCTAGTTTGCGGTGCGCTGTCGCTTGTTTCTTGTTTTTCGCTGCTCTCTTTCGCTCTTCTTCGTGCAGAAGAACAAAAGAGAGCAGCGAAAGATAAGTTGGCATCCTCTCAGATGTTGCCATCTCCTTCTGCATCTTTGTTTCCTCTTGCTCTCCCAGCTCTCTAATGATGTCATCGCGAGAGATTAGGCAGTCATTATCGACGCAACGCTGTTGCTTTCTCTCCTGACGCTTCACGGGTGTGCAAGTCACGATATCGTCACGGCTGAGTGCTGCCACCATGGTTTCATCCACATGTGTGTTGCCACGCGCAAGGGAACGACGGAGCCGATCAGTGACGAAGGCGCGTGGCTTGATCAAGATGCGCACGACTTTTTTCATCTGCACTGGGTTTCCTCCCACGGTGCCAGCAAGCATGACCTCTCCGTCCAACGGATAAACTCCATTCTTCACAAAACCACTCCTTACATGCATAGCCGTAGCCAACGCCTTGGAGGCAGCTGCGTCCACGTCTGCTTTAGCTACATGGCGGCTGCATTCCTGGCCGAATCTGCCAAGCTCCAGGCACTTGATCTGGAAGAATACCGTCCTGTCGAGTAGTGAAGAAAATAGAACGTATGAGAAGGCAGAAGGAAAGCATCGACGCCTTGAGTCTGCGCAAATCTGCAAAATAGATGATCAGTTGTTTGGAAAAAAAATATTCAATCGATACTTACCATAGTGCTGCCAGTAAAACATGCGTCTTATGACCGTCCATGAGCAGCAGAAGCGGTGTACTCGTCTTAATGTTGTCGTTCTTCACAAACCACGATAACCACGCTTCTTTTTGCGACCCACTAGGTGTCTCAAACGGACATCTGATGCATTACGTTAATGATTCCTTCACTGGGTATGAGTTGTGAGCCGCGTCCAATCAAGCTGATTTCTTGGTTGCCAAATAAGGAATCAAACGTTAGATAACGACCCGTTTCTTAAATACTGTACAGCGGATTAAAAACAGTCGTGTTGCCAATTCACCTCTTGTTTGAGGAAGTACAGTACAGTCAAAGCCCATCTACACCATTTCACAGTTGATTTTGAATGTTGTCCATTGATTTTCATACCAGAGCCAAAAAGATTCGGACAGTTTTACATTAAGAAAACCTCTGAACATTGAATTGTAATGGAAACCCATACAGTAGAGCAGAGCGAGAATGAACACATCGCGACCAAGAAAAGTATCGTGATCCCGCTCACTCACCAACAGGCATGTTCCTGAGCGTTAGCACATCGACGCGAAATCGGATGGTGTGGGCATAGCACGAGCGGCACAGAACAGCTGTTGCCTCAGCTGGATAGAAACGCTCAGCAGCATGGCCAGGAAGCTGCTCCTGTGCGCCGCCTGCGTAGTGCCAGGCGGATTAGCAATGATGTTGCGCCAGCGCTCTGGTCCGTCGTTGCCGTGCTTATGTTGACGTCGTGGGCATTTGCGACGACCTTCCAGTCGTCGTCAGCGCGGGAGGAGGCGAGAATTCGGCGATTGGCGTCGGAGCTGTAGACCTTGTAGCTGCCGCGGCGTAGCATGAAGCAGAAAAACCCAGAAGTGAGCTGACGAAAGAGCAGCGCGTAAAGCGCGCAGGGCAATGCCACCTCAGGCGAGTGGCTGAGAGCGCTGGCGCAAAGTTTAGGCGCGAAAGGCCCAGTCGGCGAGCACGAAAGTAGCGAGCGCTCTCATTTGCGCGGAACTTGCGACGGATAGAGAACCTGTCTAGTGTGGTATCGTACTACATATAAATAGTAAAAGGTTTTATGACTTTTTTTTGATTCTGGTGTGAAAATCATGGAAAATATTCGAAATCAACTGCGAAATCGTCTCTGCACTCCCTAAAAAAACATAGAACCTATATATTTATAAAAGCAGACCTATAAGGTACTGGAGGATTAAGACTGAGGCGTACCATAATGTCTACCTCATGGGGCACGTTCTGTGCGGTGCCGACAGCAATCGACAATAGTTGATTGCCGAACATCGCCCCAGGCAGCTTCGATCAGCCATTTCCTGTTTGAGATTCTGCGTATTTGGGTCAGAGCACCCCAGCTCATCTAGCGTGCACGCCAAAGCATGCGTCTTTGGCGGTAGATACGCTTAAGAGACACCATGATGCCTGCATCCAAAGGCTACAACCGTGCTGCAGTGTTCTTAGGCAAGAACCTCAGTGTTACATTACTTAGTACACCTTTAAGCTGCTCCCAATTCAACTTGTGGGGCATTGTCTGTAAGGAGGAGTAAAGGACTCAAGTGTACCTACTAAAATTTATATCCTGATGTCCACATATATCCTGGCATAAATGATCGTTGGGGGGGGGTGCAGTCGGTGGGCTTTGTACAGTACTTACATGCGTATACTTGAGTTACAAGTTTATCTCGCATACGTAATCACTTCGGCTCAATTAACATAATATGTGTTGGTTCGCTAGCAGTCTCTCATTGGTCAATGCTTCTCACGTAACAAAATAAATGCATTTTCATTAGTTAAATACATCGACGCGACACATACTCACATATAATCATTTCGCCGTACCGACTCGTGATTGGTCATAAGAAGGCGTTGAGGTTGAGCACAGGGTCGTACATCAAGTCACTCTCCCAATCTCCTTCGATCTGCCAACCGACTGCCATGGCTTCGCACCAGCACGCCGTGCAGAGCTCCCCCGACGCCGAGTTCCCTGCTGAGAGCGGCCGCTATCATCTCTATGTGACGTACTCCTGCCCCTTCGCCTGCCGTGCTCTGGCTGCGCGCAACCTCAAGGGCCTGGAGGGCGTCGTGGGCCTCTCTGTGGCTCATCCAGTATTCCAGAAGACCAAGCCGAACGATGACAAAGACGCGCACAAGGGCTGGACCTTTGTGGACCCCACCAAAGCCACGTACACGGGCTACAACGGTGTTGAGTATCCGGCTGTCGGCTGCACGGAAGATCCGATC
>JAADVW010000888.1:0-13259 GCA_023335875.1 Elongisporangium prolatum
ACTCATGGCACACACAGTCATTCGGTTGATTACGTCTTGTAGAATATCTCCCAGCGCCTATAGCCAATTAGATAACTAGTAGTACGTGACGTGTAGGTCTGCATATGATGCAGAAAGATACTGAAGCGTGATTGGTCGACGTATGGAGAATATCCAGCGCGTACGCCAAAGAAGCGCAAGATACTTAGTTGCGGCTTAGATGTAGCAACAGCGAACTAAGGACCGCTCAAAATGAATCACTTTTCAATTTGCCTTCTACCAAACAAGCCTCCTCACCTCCTTACAAAGGTTGTCCGAAGAACGAATTGCCCAGCAACGGTGAACGCACACGTGGAGACGAACAACACCAGTCCTGGGTGGCATGTCTTGGTGAATGCGTCTGGACAGCATAACCATGCGGTTACCGAGCACCAATGGTTCAACTTCGCCGAAAACCGAACAGTGACCGACACAACTTTACCCAAGATGTGGCAGAAATGCACCAAGCTGGCGCTCATGTGAAAGAAATATTGTGATATTTACACAGAAAGACCGATGAGTTGCGGTGCGGTTCGGTATGATTTATAAAGGTCTAGTCTCACACAGTTTTAGTTGAGTAGGAAAGCAGACGACGCTTCGCGATGTGCACAACATGATACAGAAGATGAAGAACAAGAGCAATGGCGACCTCACTGATGCACATCGTGCATTGCAAGTACTTGAAGAGTTTTGCGCATACGCGGGAGGCAACACCGTTAAATCATGATCGACAGCCAGTCGAATGTGGCACGGGTGGTTACTTTCCAGACGTCTCTTATAAAGCGCCTATTTAACGCCTTTCCAGAAGTTGTCCTAGTCTATTCGACACATGCGACGAATGCGAACCTATTTAACTCATTCAGCTTTGCGGTTCACGACGTTTTCGGCAAGGTAAGTGACGCAAATCATTAGGGTTGCATGTGTACATTATGAAACAAATAGAATGACTTATTCTGGCAATCGAAGGTTAATATGTTCATCATGCCCCTGTAGAGACAGAAGAAAGGTGAACTTGTGGCTAGCAGTGGATAGTTTCAAGATGAACAATCCCGGGCGGAGCAAGATACACGTTTTGGTCACCGATAAGGCAGTCCACGAGAAAAACGTGTTACGTGAGGCCTTCCCGGAAGCCAGACAGCCGCTTTGTCTGTGGCATGTGGTCACGTGGTTAAAGTTGCAAGTTTCCCGTCTTGCTGATGTCTCAGTCATGGACAAGAAGCCGCTGAAGGGTGTCGTATCCGCACTGGTTAAAAGCAAATCGGCGGATAAGCACTACGAAAACAACAATGCAATTTTGGCTCTTCTCAATTGCAATACGGACGATCTATTCTTCAAGAGTTTTATGGCGCATTGGGATAACACCAGGAATAGTGGGTATCATACGAGCGCGGTAATATCTCGCATTTGAACAAAAACACGAACAATCGCCTGGATACCAAGTGGGGAAAATCAAGCGAGTGGTCAACCCGTCGTTTACGATAGACATGCTGATATCAGCACTGATCCCTCTGCAGGAGTATGCCGAAAAACAGTACTTGGCCCAGTATCACCGTGTCGGTGGTCGAGTTATGCCGACCAGAGAAGACCTAGAGCTGTCGATACTGGGTATGCAGCTGAGTGATTTATGCCTTTCAGATGGTGGTAGACCTGCATGCTTACGCCATGGGACCGCACGCGGATTATGAAGTGGATTTAAGTACTCATGGATCGCCAAGTTGACACACCGCCACACTGGCTCTTTCCACGTAATCGACATTGGGGTAAGGACTCAAGTTTTGTATGAATTATGTGAGGAGATTCTGTAAACATTCTGTGTTACATTATGTAAATTTTTGTATCGTTTAGTTTAGTTTTGACACCCTTCAATATGCTGTTTCTATTTGTAGAACAGCAAATGCGACTGCATTTTCATGAATACGTGTCTTCGTGTCTTCTGTCGTGCCGTCATGTAATGTGTTTCCGATCGAAGAGCAACTACGAGACTGTTATTCAGCCTATGAAGACGATTGCACTAAGGTGGATGTTGACTTGCCCTGTAAACAACATTGCTGAAGGCGACGTGAACCCGGAGAAGTGACTTCGATCTTCGATCACATGCCCACCTATTCGTGAAGGTCCACCGCTATCAAGTACCGGCAAATACTCTCAAACGAAGGCGATATGTGAACAAATCATTGATCGATGGCCTTGCAGTCGTCGCCAACGTATCGAGTCGCGTTCAAGTGGCTCCAAAGTTTTTATGGTGCTCTCCAAACCGGCAACATTGATTCATTTACAGGGTATATCGACCAAAGTACCGACGCTCCTGGACCATCCCAAATACCCGTGTCCAGCGGTGTTCAGTTGTCGAACCTCTCTACAGCCAGCAGCACCATGGTGCCTGCGGATAATCAGCCGGGCACATCGATCGATTTGGACGACGAACAAAAAGAGGAAACAAAAGAGTCTCAAGCTCTTCTGTCGGCTGATCCTGAAGTGAGTGCAGAAGAATCCAACACCGGAGCCTTACAAGAACACACCGAAACCGCACAAGTTGGAAGTGAAAGCACTCCATTTAGCTTCCCTTTGCCTCCTCGCACTCGCGGAATGTCTCGTCGCGCGAACCGACGCCATCACGGTGCCAGCGAACTGAAAGAAGCAGGAGCCAAGACCAAAAAAAATTGTGAAGGCCAAAAGGTTCGACAAATTCTGCTCGATGACGTGGCGACGCTGCTAAGTGGGCCCTACAGCATGTTTTATGCCAAGCCCATAATTGGTTTGCTACATTAGAGTGATGTGGAACTCACTGGAACGGCTACTGTGCGCCATTTCAATGTAGGACAGGCTGTTCCGGTTATAACGAAGATGCCTCAGCTTGATAAGATCGAAGACGCTATCCGAGCGATCGGCGAAGCCGGTAATCCAGCCTTACTTGCTCGATGGGAGAGTTACGGGTCTGCCACTTTGGATCAACTAGAAGCTCCGAAGAATATCATTGTGGCTCGCAATAATTTCGAGCTGGTGAAATTCATCCATGATTGGATTGACAAGGTCGAGTGTAAAATCAGTAACGTGGTTACCCCTTTCACGATACTTTTTACATCACCAAGGGATGTGCTTGCTAAGATTACTAATTCTTTTGTTATTTTTATTAACATTTCTTTTACACTTTAACAGAAAGAATACAAGGACGCAGATGAAAAAATGAATCTAGGAAGTGCGCTCAATGGTGGTGATATTATGCCTGGGAACACGTTGCTCGACTTTCGTGAAGATCTGTGGTTGCACACAACTTCAGTCGTCGCTGACCTTATCGCTTTGAAAGAGCGTTATCCTGGAGTCGGCATCATCAACCCTAGCTACCACGCATTTGAATCGCTCCAGCAAAAACGAAGAAGCGCAGGGGGCTTTGGGGCTGATGATCCTCAGAACACGCGCGTTATTTCTATCATCAACTTGGGACACCACTGGGTTGCTTTCATGATCGACAAAGTCTCACATGAATGCTTTTTGTTCGAACTCTCCTCCAACTACAGAGCGCTCAAGGCCAGTGTTACGTACAGTGAGGAGCCACTCCTGAACATGGAGAACTCTCTGGAGTACCTGGGTCACACAACAAGATTCAAACTCCTGTGGCGTTTGGTGTCTTGCTGTTTTGGAGATGAAGCTCGCTAATGCCACTTGGGATGATTGCTTGGGCAGTATGATTCTATATTTGCGCTTGAAATATTTGTACAAGGCAATCAATCTGCAGCAACACTTACGATTCGCGACAAATAAGCATCTCTGAATCAATTGCACATTTTCCTTTTGTCCATACGCCTTGCTTTCAACTTGTATTGTATATCAAACATAGTGAATACGTTCCGGTGCGGCCATACAGCATCGACCGACCAACACCGAAAGCTCACCACCGGGTTTGCACCAAATTTTACCAGAAGCCACAAAGACTTTGCGAAGTCGCCAAAATTCTATTTTTAGAAATTGTGGTCGTAAGAAAAGTGAAAGATAGTGGGCGTTGTTCAGCGGACTATTTCGCACTTTACTTTCGTCTTTTGTTTCATGCGTCTTTTAAATGACGGGGTACAGTTGTCCAACCAACTGTTTTCATTGGGCCATAATCAGTCCATTCCCTCGAAAATTACTGGCACATGCCTATTAGTAGCTTATATTTTATGTTTGCGTACCTTAATTCCGGTAGTAGTAACACGACTGTACATTTTTTTAATTTCATGACCTGTCATGTACATGTAACGTATATAATTGAGCATTTTTTAGGGGATTTGTGGCAAGGGCAATGCATGGTGCAGTCGTGTGCAAATCCACCCCTCAGGTAAACAGTAAATCGAATCATGGACTGTAGCGTCAGCCATTTATTATCAGTTGTGTTAAACTGTGATGTTTTAGCTGTAATTGCTAATGTTTATGTCATGTCACAATAATATGAAGCAAAAGGTAACCATCACTATTCCACGGTCCACTTTTTGCACTTCCAGGAGACAGTTGAGACTGAACACCATACTGTCAACTCTAAAAAGCAATTCCACCGAATTCCAGAGCGCAAAAAGAACTCGTCCAAGCGACCTTCTCGGCCAGACGAGCCTCAACAGTACAGTAGTCGCTTCAGTGTTACATTTGTGTATGTGACAAGTGCGTTTATGCTCTCATTGCTGAACGCAGTGATTCGATTCTTGGCGACAGGTGCTCCAAGAAGCTCAACAAAAGCCCGAGATTTGCATGAGAACACCTTCGATGCCCAAAGCAAGTCCAAAACAGCACCATGTCTTGAGTTGTATAGATTTGCGCTACAATGGTCGTCTACACGGTTCAATTGGCCCGTACAGTTGCTTGGAAATGCTACAAAATCTGCAACAGGTATCACGAAATGCAAATCCCTTTGGTCCTCTGGCCGGTCTTTGCGTCCCATGTTCAAGGTCTTCCACTTTCCGGTATCAGCAACCATGATCCAGCCACGTGACTATGCAGCAATGCAGCAATACAACGTTCAGTGTACTCGTTTCCAGCGATGAGTGGGTCCCATTCGCTCACTCTTCCATTTGCACGAGTTGCCATCGCTCGCAATGGTCTCTTTCAACAACTTGTTCACACTGCTGGCGTCCGCCGTCGCACTCTCAGCCAGCGCTGTGCAGGCCGTCTCTGTGGCCGATCTGCCGATCTTCTTCTTCCACGGCATCACCGAGAGCGCCGCGAACAGCGTCAATATTGCAGCCAATCTAACGGCAGAAGGTCGCACCTTTACGCCGCTCTCGTTTTGCTCAAGCACATGCTCCGTCTCGGCGCTGACCACGCAGATCCCGCTCGCTCTGGCGCAGATCCGAGGCATCATCGCCAATGACACGGCCACGTACAAGAACGGCTACATCGTCATGGGTCACTCACAGGGTGCTGTGATCGCACGCACCATGATCCAGAACTGGGACGAGCACAAGGTCCAGCTATTCATCAGCATAGCTGGCACGCAGAACGGCATCTTCTACGGCCCGCAGGCGGCCGATACCATCCCGCTCATCGCATTCTTGACGTACTTTGCGCCGGTCGTGCTGCCCACGAGCCTGTTCAATGTGTCGTCCTACTCCAAGGCTGATCGCCGCGGCAAGATCCAGTACGACCTGACCAAGCTCTACGAAACGGTCCCCTCGCTCATGGACAAGCTGGCCTACGCCGACCGCTGGCGCTCGCCCGACCAAGACAACTGGCTCGACTACAACACAGTCATGCCCGAGCTCAACAACGTGAACCCCTGCGACGACACGGAATGCGAGCAAGCCAAGGCTATGCGTCGAGCTAACTTCTTGCGTATCCAGCAGTCGCACTACCTCATCTCTCCCCGCGACGGCATCGAGTCGCCCTGGCAGAGCTGTTTGTTTGGCCAATATAACTTCGTATCCAACTCATCGGAGATCCTCACGGACTTTGAGAACCTCGAGATCATCGCCATGGAAAACACGATTGAGTACCAGAACGACACGTACGGCCTCAAGACAGCGTATGAGGCAGGCCGTGTGCACCTACATGAACTGCCTGATGTGGTCCACGAGTGCTGGCTCAAGGACACGTACTTCTTCGACAACGCCACAGAGCTCTGCTCATTCAGCGAAGTGTTTGGAGCCTACATCTACCCACTTTTGCTCTCAACCGATGAAGTCGTGACTTCGGGTTCGTCGTCTTCCAGATCGACTGCTGCGTCGGATTCCTCGTCGACCATCACAATGTGTCCTGATACGGAATAAAGCCTAACAATATCGACTCAAGCAGAAAATTTTCAACTTCAAGAGCGGCCTTGACTCCTCACAAATCGAATGGCTTACTTACTGCAGACAGAGTTTACCATGCAGGCTGAACGTTTTTAAAAGCATATTCTGAACCTCCATCAAAGTTCTAAAGGCAATTGGCGACAGATGGAACGTTGAAATTCGCCTTAGGTCAAGCATCATAACGCTTGGGAGCTGCAAAAGACGAAATCCATTCACTAAAGCGTTGCAACTCGTAAGATAGAGCTTGGCTGGATGTGGAAATCATCTGGTTTGTCTTGTGTCGCACACATTTCTTCCACTCTATACCGCGTGATGCAGTAGCAACCACAAGTAGTAACCACAAATTTCTTAAAGCAAAACTTGCAATCCTTAAACCATTTGCAGATCGTATTGCCAGAAAAAAAATATTAAAGTACGGTCTATTGCATACCCAATGACCGACAGTGCTCGATTGCATTGTGGCGGCATGCATTTGCCGATCGCAGCTACTAAATAATTATTCTGAGCAGTGAACATTTTGGACGTATCAGGACCAATATTTCTGCACTGAACCTGTCAATGCGGCGAACGTGTGCGACCGCCATCGTAGTGTTGTGAACAAAGCAAACGCTATTTATCTTGATCAGTACTGTAGCGACTTAAGAATGAGTAAAACAATTGACGAAGCTGACTATTTAATCAACGATAGGTAGGAGTTACTAAGGTCTTGTGTCATCAAAGTAGTGAGACAAATTGCGACTAACTGGGGCAAACTTTATTCTCATAAAAGAAACACCGCGTCATGAGAGTGCTGCTAACGGTCGTGAAGGCAATCCTTGTGCAGCATCCAGTAAGCGCATTGTCGTATGCTACAGACCTCATCAACACGCATCTGGATTGCTCCGAGGCTTGGACGATCGAGAGCGCCGCCGACAATGGATTCCTACACTTGCTGGATAAACTGGCTGCGAATGAGTGGCCAAATGTAGGCAGATATTTCCGCGTGAGGCGTTTTCAAGTTGGTGCTGTCAAGGCAGCGGCAAAGGGAGATCTGCCCTTGCTCCGGTGGTGGATGAACACGTATTTGCCAGATCATCAGATGACGCATGTGGTTTATGAGGTCGCAGAGATACATGGGCAAGTGCACGTAGTCCAGTGGCTGTGCGAATATTCCAGCGGTCCCTTTCATACCGAACTGGTGGTGGCAGACATGATGCACACGCATCCTGATGTGGTTCGGTGGCTAGACTTACAGAATTTCCCTTTCCGATTGCAAGTATGGATGAACGCTCTAATGGAAAATGGAGATTTGGCATTTCTAAAGTGGATCCATTCGAATCCCGATCGTTTTAATATCGATTGCAGAACAGAAGCCATGACCTCAGCTGCGATTTGGATATGCTGCGATGGTTGCATTCAAACTACCGCGAACTATTTGACCAGTGGATGAATTTTGGAAGGTTTGGCGATGGACATTTAGATGTATTGCGATGGCTTCAAGAGACATATCCGACGACAAAATGTGTGGACCCCGGTATCCTTCTTAAAGGAATCTGATGACTGCGAGGCTGTCGAATGGCTTCTAAATGACTGTCAATGGAGCTCTTCTGCCTGTCAAATGCGATGGATCAGTAGCGTCGCGGGAAATGCCGCCAAGAGAGGCGATCTGGAGATCTTTCGGCGCCTTTGGCCGCAATATAAGTTGAGATACTCGAGTATTATGGCTCAGACTGCAGCATCGACAGGAAATCTCGAACTGGTCCAGTGGTTATACGAGAATGGAGCTCACTTTGACGAGCGTGAACTTGATGAAGCTGCGAGTTGTGGTCACCTTGAAATCGTCAAGTGGATGCATACAAACCTGCCTCAGTGTAGCTGCACGACCAAAGCTATGGATTTCGCTGCAGAAAGTAACTTTATGCATGTCCTTCAATGGCTCCATGAGAATCGGACAGAAGGTTGTTCAACCGACGCGATGGATTTTGCAGCTAAGCGAGGGCATCTTGAAATGATTCAATGGCTTCATTAGAATCGAGGTGAAGCATGCACAGTCTACGCAATGAACAATGCTGCCAAGCATGGTTATCTGGACGTCGTTAGGTGGCTTCATGAGAACCGTTCCGAAGGATGTACGACTGATGCGATGGACTTTGCCGCTAGGAATGGTCATCTTCATGTCGTCCAATGGCTTCACGAGAACCGCTCTGAAGGTTGCACAATTGAAGCAATGAATTCTGCTGCAAAGCACAATCACTTGGATATTGTTGACTTTCTTCATGAGAACCGATCTGAAGGCTGCTCCACTGCTGCCATGGACAGTGCTGCTGGCAATGGGTATATGCCGATAGTGCAACTCCTGCATGCGCACCGCTTGGAAGGTTGTACGGAAAGAGCAATCGAGCAAGCAACGATTAATGGGCACTTGGACGTGGTTAAGTTTCTCGCAAAGCACCGTTCCCTCCGATGCAGTGCTGATGTCATGACGAGAGCTCTCTCAAATGGCCAGTTTGCAGTAGTTGAGTAGCTGCACAGTATCAAGCGGAGTCTGAACAGCAGAGAGAGACGCAACAGTGATACGACGACAGCCACTCCTTGGACAGAGTTCGACTTTTAAAGTTCTCTCATTTTAATTTGTGTGGATCAAGACCATAATGCATGTAATGGAGGATATTGATACATGAATTGGTTTAATGACTGGAGTCCAATTGATCTACTGTTGCAAAACCAAGAAACCTTTTTGAGATGGCGACGCGATGGCCGAACTGGTGAACATCATGAACTACAAAGACCAAACGTCTTTAGGTACTGATGCTCCCCGACATAATAGATCTTGGTTCCATCCGTCGAAAGACCAAAGTCAGCAATCTTATAGGTTTGTTTATGGTCCAGCAGCACGTTTTCCAGCCAAAGATCGCGATGCGCGATTCCGTGGGAGTGCATGAAGTGGACACTATGCGAGTACTAGAGTAATTGTCACCAGCGCATTGGGTTCACTCAGACATGAGTCGGCTGTGGCTTCGCTTCTATAGTTTGTTATGCAGATCGCAGTACTCCTCTTCAATAGCAAAGGTTGACAAATTTCACAACGTTTTGGTACGCCGCATGCAGATACTGGTTCAAAGCATAATTATAGGATTGTGCAAACAGCGATTTGAGAAATGATAAGGTTTTCCTGGAGCAGATTCTGATGACGTTCTGGTTGAGCGCTGTATTGGAGCTTTGTTCCACAACTACAGTTCATTCACTTCTTGACTCCACCAAATACCTGAAATGGTTTCGCTTAACGTCGCAACATTTTTTTTAAAGTACGTATTACTCACCTAACTCAATTAGTACTGCAATCAAAACGAGAATATTTTGTGGCTGGGGTGAACGCGGGACAGGGGGCAGAAGCCGGAAGACAGGGCACAGATCCATGGTCTGTAACGAAATCCGGTACCATGTACCGTCGACCTCATTTAATGTAGCACACACTAAGCACAGGTCCATTGTCCTATTTAAAGTACCTCGGCACTAAATTAGTGACCTCATCCCCATTGATGGATAATTGGCTTAAGGCCCCTGGCTTGTAGCCAATCAGAGACAAACATCAAAACGGTTGGCTCCTACCCCGCCTGCTTAGATTTACATAAGGTTTTAGGTTTTAAACACGTACTTAACTAAATACCGACACTTCAGTTTTCTCCCTCTTAAAGGCCTTTCCCTTTTGATACCGCATACTCTGTACATTGTACAGAGCTGCTGTTGGTGTACGTTTTCCTCAAACTCGCATACACTGGTTATGCTAGTAACGGCTATCCCGTTACACCTGGTAGCACTTTGTGGTCCTTCCGACGACCAAACCTCTCTCCATTATTATGGAGCACGAGATGTTCGCCCATGGCGATCATCGACCATGGTGTTTCCAGCAAGTGTGCTGATGGAAGCGTCGACAATCGTGTCGAAAAGAAGGTCCACTTCCACAACGAGGGAAGTGATGCCGAGCAAGAGTGCTCCGCGATCAGCAATGCTGATCGTTCAAGTGGTGAGGCCATGTCCACAGAGACGATCAATGTCTTGGTCCAGACCCAGGTTGGGGTCTCCATGCGATCCATCCAAGTGGATTCGCCTCCGAGCATTGCCTCGGAGATTCTGGACTTGCCGACCATGAAGCCAGAGCGGCTTCTGAGGGATCTTCTCGATGACAAGATCGAGCAACTGTGTATCATCACATCGTGCGATTAAGTGCCTGACCTAAGGTCAGAAATCTCACAGAGCCATGTCTCTGCAGATGGTCCCCTTGACAATAGGTCAAGGCAGGAACGCTTTGAATCTCAATGCTGGGACCCCCTCAAGAACTCGCCGCTCTATGAGGTGTTGCGCAAGTACCAGGACGTCTTCTCTGAAGAAGTTCCTTGTGAGTTACCTCACGGCAAGGGTACGCAACATGAGATTGATCTTGTGCCTGGCACATAGTATTGCGTGACACGGCAATGGTCGTTACCACAAGAACAAGTCAAAGCAATTGACGACTTTTTTTAATCTCGGTTCAAAGCGGGCCACGTGCGTGAGTCAACCTCATCGCACTTCAGCCCCACCTTCTGTGTGAAGAAGGTCGTCGGCGGGTGGTGGATTGTACATGCGTACAACAAGTTGAACGCTGCGACCATTCCGGCGCAAACTCCAATCCCCCGAAAGGACGTCATCATTGATGGCATGGGAGGCAGTACTACGTTTAGTACAATGGACCTCCGCGATAGATTCTATCAAATCCTCATGCGCGAAAGCGATGTTCCGTTCACAGCAGTGATTACCCCAAACGGTATGCTTTGGGAGTGGCTTGTGATGCCACAAGGGCTGATGAATGCACCAGCTACGTTCAATCGATGCGTATCGCATCTGTTACGCCCAGTGCGAGATTTCGCACCAAGCTACTTTGATGATGTATTCATCCATAGTCGCGCTGAAGGCGACAAGACCGATGTCGAGATGCACAAAGTGCATCTGGATCGTGTCCTTGCTCGTATGCGAAAGCATAAGTTGTATTCAAATCTCAAGAAGTGCATCTTTGGTTGGCTGCTTCGTCGGCAAGAACGGTGTTCGACCAGACCCTGAGAAGATCAAGACGATCTCGACTTGGCCATTGCCAACGTCGGTCAAAGACGTCAGCAAGTTTCTTGGACTTGCCACGTACTTACACAAGCACTCGCGTGACTACGGTGGTCTGATGAGACCGCTGTCGCAGCTCCTTAAAAAAGGAATCGATTGGCACTGGACCAATATGCCAAGTGGAGTTCGATGCTATTAAACAAATTTTAATTGAGGCACCCATCTTAGCCATCGCTAAGTTTGATAGATCATTCTATGTGGTCTGCGATGCTAGCGATTTCGCTATTGGCTGCGCATTAATGCAGCGAGATGATGATGACCAAGAGAGGGTCATCTATTATCAGAGCCGGCAGCTCAAACCTGCTGAGCGGAGCTACCCAGTGCATGACAAGGAGCTTCTTGCAATGAAGTATGCACTGGCAAAGTTCAGAGTGTATCTCCTTGGAGATAAGCCATTCGTGGTCTATACCGACCACGCCTCACTGCGAGCCGCAGTAAACTCGCCTCATCTCTCACCGAGGATGGCGAGATGCTCTCGTTCTTTGCGGAATACAACTTCCGCGTTGAATACAAGCCTGGAAGGCTTAATGTGATAGCCGATGCGCTATCTCGTCGTCCTGACTACGAGTCAGTTGATCTCAAGGCTTCTCGAGTTAGCAGCATGCTGTCGCCAACGCTTGTTGACGATATACGCAATGCGTATAAGCATGATGACGAGGTATCTCAGATCCTCAAGCATCTTTCCGATCCTTCATCGAAGGATCTACCCTTGCATTTGCGAGCTCGAGTACATCGACGCTCGATCCGTGACGGTGTACTTATGTACAACACGGCGGATGGCGACGCACTACGAATCGTAGTGCCAAACGACGATATCTGAAATTTCAGATCATTTCAGTACCATTATGCACCACTTGGTGCACACGTGGGCCGCGAGAAGACGTATCTCTCGCTTGCCCACGACATTTATTGGAATAACCAATAAAATGGGCCCGCAAGTACATACGTATTTGTGAGGTTTGCCAAAGAGTCAAACCCGCGTCTGCATTGCAGGCGCCGCTGACGTCCCTCTCAGTTCCTACTGAGTGCTGGAAGTCCGTCTCCATGGACATTATCTTCGGCTTGCCCGCCGATCCACAAAGCAAGACAGGCGTCCTCGTTTTTGTGGATCGTTTCAGCAAAATGGTTCATCTTGCGGCGGTTGCGCCGAGTATCACTGCTGCGCAAAGCGCACGCGTGTTCATCGACACAGTGTTCCGTCATCACGGAATGCCAGATGAACTGGTCTCTGATCGCGATCCACTTATTCACTGCTGCATTTTGGCGCGAGACCTTTGGTCTGCTTGGAACAAAGTTGAGCATGTCAACATCCGATCATCTGCAGCCTGACGGTCAGACCGAGCGGGTGAATCGCGTCCTTGAGGACATCCTCAGAAGTTATGCACACTCCTTCACCCATTGGAGTGAGTGTTTGCCAATGGCAGAGTTTGCTATTAACAACGCAGTTCATGCGTCGACTGGCTATTCGCCATACTTTGTTAATTCCTCACGGCATCCCCGTGTACCTGCCATTGTCGGCTGTGCCTCCAGTTTTACTGGGGGAGGGTCCAGAACAAATCGTTCTGACGATTGTTGGACCAATGGTCGAACTTCCATCAATGCACTAAGTGGGCCAGCACCATTGCGATTGTCGACAAGTCGACCAGCAAAAACCCTGATCTTAGATCAGAAGAGCCGCGTAGCGAAATGTGCCTTGTCACAGACGCGACTGATGAGATATCTCAGACGAACCTACGATAGCGAACCTAGCTGTCAAGACATTCCTGCTTCGGCGACAATCTGTCGTTAGGTTCGTGCAGGACTCCATTGCCATGGCAATGGACAGACAAAAGCAAAATGCCGATAGGCATGGACGCAACA